>JADRCC010155079.1:0-11913 GCA_019843855.1 Hylomyscus alleni
AATAATAATAATAATAATAATAATAATAATAATAATAATAATAATAATAAAGCTGCATAAGCAAATCCCTACAGCTGATAAACACTTTCAGAAAAGTTAATTCACAAAATTAACATGCAAAAATCAGTAAACTTCCTATATAAAGTTGACAGACTGGGAAAAAAAACAGGAGACAACTTCCTGAAAAGAACACCAATGGCTCAGGCACTAAGTTCAACAATTAATAAATGGGACCTCATGAAACTGAAAAGCTTCTGTAAGGCAAAAGACACCATCAATCGGACAAATTGGCAACCTGCAGAAAAGGAGAAGATCTTCACCAACCCTACATCCAAAGGATGGCTAATATGCAAAATATATAAGGGATTCAAGGAGTTAGACACCAACAAACCAAATAATGTAATCATAAATTAGAGTACAGAGCTAAACAGAGAGTCATCAAAGGAGGAATCTTGAATACCTGTGTGTTCAATGTCCTTAGTCATCAGGGAAATGCAAATCAAAACGACCCTGAAATTCCACCTTACACCAATCAGAATGGCTAAGATTGAAAACTCAGGTGACATCACATGCTGGCAAGGATGTGGAGAAAGAGAAACAGTCCTCCATTGTTGGTGGGATTGCAAGCTGGTACAACCACTCTGGAAATTAATCTGGCAGCTTTTCAGAAAAATGGGATTAGTTCTACCTCAGAACTCAGCTTTACCACTCCTGGGAATACACCCAGAAGATACTCCACCATACCACAAAGACACAGACTCCAGCATGTTCATAGCAGCTTTATTCATAATAGCCAGAAACAGAACAACCTAAGTGGCCCTCAACCAAAGAATGAATACAGAAAATATGGTTCATTTACACAATAGAATACTACTCAACTATTAAAATCAATTTGCAGGTAAATGGATGAAATTAGAAAATATGCTGAGCGAAGTAACTCAGACCCAAAAGGACATGCATGGTATATACTCATTTATACCTGGTTATTAGTCATAAAGTATAGGATACTCACACTAAAATTCACAGACCTAAGCAAGCTAAATACAAAGGATGACCCAAGCAAGGATGCTTAAATCTCACTCAGAAGGGGAAATAAGTCATTGGAGACAGATGGAGAGAGGGAACTGGGTGGTGTGGGAAAGGGAAAAGGGGAATCAGAATCAGATGTGGGAAGAGAATAGGAGAGAAGGCCAGGAGATGAATGGAAATTTGCAGCTGGCAGGGATGGGCAGAGAGTCACCAACCAAGGCATCTCTAGGACATGCCAGAGACCTGGGATGTGCAAGGTTCCCAGGAGTCTATGGGAGTGACTCTAGCTAAGACTCCTAGCAGTGGGGGATATGGAGCCTGAAGTGGCCACATCTGTAGCCAGGCAGAACTCCCAGTGGAGGGATAATGACATCAACCCTATAAAATCTTTGACCCAAAATTTCTCCTGCCTACAAGAAGTGCAGGGTTAAAGATGGAGCAGGAAGACCAACAGAGTTAACTGACCTGGACCCTTGGTGGCTCCCAGAGATTGAACCACCAACCAAAGAGCATACATGGGCTGTCTGCTACCCCCAAAACCCCCTCCTCCTACACATATGTAGCAGATGTGCAGTTCAGACTTCATTTCGGAGTGTCCCAACAACTGGAGCAAGAGCCGTCCCTAAATCTGTTACCTGCCTTTGAATACTATTCCCCTAACTAGGCTGCCTTATTGGGCCTCAATGGGAAAAGGATCCACCTAGTCCTGCATTATTCTAGGGCTTTCAGTTCTGTTGTTAATTTCCTAGTAGGAGATTTCTCCAGCTTTTTATTTAGCTATGTAGTGCTATGTATGTTCCTCTTAGCATTGCTTTGGTTGTGTCCCATAATTTTAGTATATTGTGAATTCATTTTCATTGATTCCCAGGAAGTCTTTAATTTATCTCCTTATTTTTGCCTTGACTCTGCAGTCATTGAGCAGACAGGGAATAGAGGAATTTAAGCTAGTTTCTCCTTTCCACCTTGTCCCATTCTTGCCTGTCCATAGTGCATGTCAAGGTATTAACCACACTGGAGATGTGGTACAGTGAGTCCTCTTCAGAAAACATTTACAGATATTCATAGAGGGTGTCCTATCAATATTTTTGGAGATTAGTCTAGTCAAAATAACTGTGAATATATTAATCATCACACCCATGGTTCATTGACATGGTCTTGTTTTTCCTGTTATTTTCTCCCATCCTGTTTACCTCATCTCTTAATCCTGTATGTTGTTGTTTTGTGTTTGTTGCCATCTCTTCTGTATTAGTTGCCAGATTCTCTATAACATATAGACAAACACCACAGTGGGTTAAATGCTCAAAGTGCTCACACCAACATGAACCCATCTGAGAAACTTTATTTCTGAGCTCTTCTTGAAGTAAAACAGAGCTTGTGTCAGGTGAACATTACACACAACATTCTGTGTTGAATAATAATAACCCATGAAGAATAGTCATGTCACACAAAACTCATCCAGAAGGGGGAAATGCTGAGGTACAAATTAGTTATGACTTAGCAAATTTTTGCAATGGCATCGGGTCTGAGAAGAGGCCACCATGCCAATGTCGGAATCCAATCTAACATCTTTGTATCTTGAGATCAAAGACGTTTTCATAGGGATACTAGGCTTCCACACCCAGCCCTAACTCTGTTTATTACAGTTTCCTTCCTTCAAATATTAAATGATCCAAGCACCAATGTAAACTGTGAGGTAAGAATAAGAAAGATGAAAACAGTCAAATCAGGCCAGCAAATGCCCATAACAGATGTGTGTGTGGCGGGGGTCAGGGCAGGGGGGTCATATTTCCTTATCTCTTTAAGCATTCACTTGTGGTCATTGCCACAGAGGATCAAGAAATTTTAAATGGGTCATTAAAAGGACTAGACTCAATATTTAACTACAGTTGATTCAGTCATAGAAATAGCTTAACATTTAAGAGTGTTGAACTTACACACTTCTATGTATGAAGTAGAAATGACTAAAGCTTACTAAAACATTAGAGGAGTAGAAATTGGTATTATCTTGTAGACAGCATGATTTTCTGTATACAAATTTTGGACAGCCATCCCAGGCTATAACTTAGCCTGTGCCCTCCCAAGCCAGATGATACAGAAAAGGTTTGAGTGATCTTTTTAGCTCCTTGCCAGCTCTTCTTCTCCAAGAGTTCTTGGAGTTCTTCTTCAAGTTCAAAGTTATCAATGGAGAAATAAAAGTTTTTTAAAGGATGTTTTGAATTCCTTGTTTCTCAGGGTATAGATAAGGGGGTTCAGAGACGGGGTCACAGTGGTGTATGGAACAGCAATGACCTTGTCCAGGAGCCCAGCAGTTCCTAGGGCTGGCCGGACATAAGTATATAGAGCAGTAGAATAATAAAGGGTGACCACAACCAGGTGGGCAGAGCAGGTGGAGAAGGCGCGCTTCTTGCCCTCAGCTGAGCGGATGCGAAGGACGCTGGTGATAATGAAGCCATAGGATATCATGGTCAATAGGAAGTTCAGGCCTGTCAGGAACATGTCTGCAATGACAGTCATGATGTCATTGATAAAGGTGGGACTGCAGGACAGCATCAACACAGAAGGAATCTCACAGAAGAAGTGTGTGATGAGATTGGGACCACAGAAGGACAGTGGCAACACCAGACAAGTGAGCACCAAGGAATTGAGAGCTCCAGTGAACCATACAAAGGTTGCAAGGGCCAAACAGACCCGGCCACTCATGAGGGTACCATAGTGCAATGGCAGGCAGATTGCAAGGTAGCGGTCATAGGCCATGGCAGAGAAAAGCAGAAGCTCAGAACCCAGGACCCAGGAGAAGACGAACATCTGTGTGAGGCATCCCCCATAAGATATGCTGTTCTCTGCCACCAGGCTCTGCAGGACTTTGGGCAAGACGGTCACAGTGCAGATCACATCCATCAGGGCAAGGTTGACTAGAAAGAAGTACATGGGAGTGTGGAGGTTGGAACTGCTGTGGATGGTTGCGATAATCAGGCCATTGCCAGCTATGGCTGCCACGAACAAGGCAAAGAAGAGGCAGAAGAGGATGTCCTGGATCCAGGGGTCATCAATGAAGTTTTGCAGGATGAACATGGTTATAGCTGACTGGTTCCCAGGAGCCATGGGAAACACCTCTAGTCTCAGGATGGGAATTTCTCAAAAAGCCTTTTAAAGCTCAAGAAACAATCAATGTAATGAGGAACCTGTTCTAGTAAGAAAAAAAATGGTCTAGTTTTATTCTCATGGCTCACAGGCTAATGAAAATAGCCGGTCAAAGACATACATTACACAGACTCAGTCTGAGAACATGGGTGGACCCTGAAGGAAGGATTCTGAGCAAATTGCTTCATACATGCTGTATCTCATCCATCAAAGTGGGAGAGACCATGCTTGTGTGAACCAACCAGGATATAGTTACTGGAGAGTGCTGTGTGGTTGTAGGGAAGACACAAGGCATTATGAAAAAGCTGAGGAAGGTGAAAGGTCAGTGAGAAGGGTTTACACTGATGCTGGCTGCTTGTCCCAGAGTGTGGAGAATAACAGAGAGACTTTAACAGAATGTCTCTCTGGAGACAGAACCAAGTGTGCTCTTTGTGACAACATGACTTCTCATCCAGATGACAGCATTGAACCCAGAACTTCCTATCTTGGAACTCTATTGCACTAGCACATGAAGTTAGAGGATAACATTCGACAACCATACCCAATATGTGGAGAATATGTAGGTAGGCTATGAGTCCTAGGATGTCTCTCAACCCCTTGAGCTATAGGAACTCAGCTAGTCCCAAACCCAGCTCCTGCAAGATTTCCCAGAGAGCCACCTAAGCAAATCAAATAATCCCTGTAGGACTTCACATTGTCTGACACAGTCCATTATGTATCTGAAATACACAGGCCCCAAATGCTAAGAAAGCAGCCTTCTGTTGATAGGAGAGAGAGCAGTGGGCATTGAGACTGAGGTCATGGATTATGTGTATACTGGGCTCTTGTCATTTCTCACTACCAGACTCTTTTCAGTTAGGGTGTAGAGAAGGTTATGTTCTTAAGCACTGAGTTAAGAGTCAGATTGCACGGGCAGGCTGACAGTGATAGGCTACAGAACTTTTCATTATGGCCTGTCACATGGAGAGCAGGGTATGACCAGACTGCTCTCATTCAGCTATCAAATCTAGCATGAAATGACATTTCAGGTTTCAGAGTAAAACATTTCACATATTTCCAGAGTGAAATGTTCTAAAACTGAAAATAGTTCAGGACATTCATTTTCTGAAGCTCCCAACACACTGTGCACCAGATGTACTCTAGAAAGGTGTGCAGGGAGAGGCGTGTGGATGGCTCTGCTGTGCTGCCTCTGTTCCCACCTTTCTTCCAGAAAACCAAGCTAAATGTAATGATGGTATAGCCTGGGCTGGCAGTCCTGGGAAACATCTCCTGAGGTCAAACTTCATTCTTTGTTTCCAAAGGGTCTCAGAACAGACTGAACTCAACCAGTAGCCCCTCCATTTGACAAAGAGTTCTACTAGTCACTGGGCAGTGGCTAGGGTAAGCACATGGTGTCCCTGAACACCCATAATAAGACCCCAATAAGACCCCATTGCCTGATTTAGCAGACAAAATACGGGAAGCTGAGATAAACAGAAGCACACTTAAAAACAAAACAAAACAAAAACAAAAACAAAAAAACTTGTTTCAAATCCTGCCTTGGAAATTCTGACTCTAAATAGTATTTGTTGCTGATCTAAAATGCAGATTGATCTCAACTTCCATATTTTTTTCTGGCCACTGAAGTCTACCCAAGCTCATACATCCCTCTCCTTATGCATCTAAGAGTCCAGCAGCAATTGAGGATGATTCTGTGCTCACATTCACATATCTGAGAGATGAATCACCATGTCAAACAACATGAGAGTATGCTCCCTGCATATCCACTTACCTCTGATACTGACCTTGCAGAGGGGTCTGGAGCAACTTGCTGTCTGTGCTGTCTAGACAGCCTGACAAGTTAAGAAGAGAGTGAAGTCTGGCACCATTCTACATCCTGGAGAAAGTGATCATCGACCTCAGGAGGCTGTCCCCATTAGGATGAAGGTGAAATGTTCATGGTAACAGATGCCCCAGAGAGGCAAAGGAGCTGGGTACAGGAACTCTTGCTGGGCTTTACTCCAAACAAACCACTTATCAGCTCTTACTACCTGTTATAGGGATTGAACCTTACTTCTCTAAAAATCACAGCTAGCACATTTCTACTATGGCTTTGTGTAGCTGTGAGCAAGACACGTGAAATCTGCCTAAGAGAGGGTCTCCACTTCCTAAAGTCTGGAAAAGTTACATGAGTGTGTAACCTACCTGTATGTCCGTAGGCACGTGGCGGTGGTCCAGAAAAGTATGTGGAAACCTGAGATGACAGGAGGAAAGGAGGGAGAGAGTGAAGAGAGAGGGGAGAGAGAGACTTTAAATGTACTACTACCCATTTCTTTATCCCTTATCTCACTTCTCTGAGATAATTCTTGGACGTGTTGATTTTCCTCTCTGGCTATCAGAAACATCTACAGAAACACACGTATACTCTTCTGATATTGGAGATGTTGTAGGTTGTAAAACACCCCAGACTCTATAAACTTATCTTCTGATTGAAGAGCTAAAAGGAAAGAAGAGACAGCCAACGTAAGCAGCAATACACATTAAGGGTTTTTGAAACTAAGGATCTTTTCCAGTTGAGTCCTCAGGACTTTGACAAAGGATTGGTGACTCCTGCCTAGAGAGACCCTGGACCCTACAAAGGAGAACAGCTAAGTCATGTCCTCACCACATCATTTGGGCTGAAGGGATGCCTTGGTCCTGAGGAGTACAGAGGTGTCTGTTTGCTTCAGTTAACCCTGGCTTAAGTCTAGATAACTTTGGCTGTATGATGCAACCCAAGGCAGCCATGGTCCCATGAGATGCTCCCCTAGGGCTTTGGCCAAGGTGGCCTTGCAACTATTTGTCAAGTGGAAAGTGAAGGTGGAGAGGGCTCTGGCCTCAAGGGCAGACGGGAAGGGCACTGCTCCTGCTTGCTGTGGCAGGAACTCAGCTGCTTTCCCAGCTGGAGCTCACTTCTCACTCAAGTCACTGTTGAAAACATAGCAGGGGAGGGTACAGGGACCAGCAGGACCCAGGCACACATGAACTCTGCCAGCCAGGGTTCCTTCCAGTCTGTCTGGGCTAGTGCCCTGAGCAGACCTTGGGCCCAAATTCTGCAGCAAATCCCATAATACTCAGAGGAAGCTCTATTCCCAGGTGTTCTAACTGGCCCAAGATCACAGGATCCCAGAATCGCAGGATCACAGAGAGAGCTTGACTCTGAGGAGTTCTGACATAACCAGGATCACAGGAAGGACAGGCCCCAGTCAGATTTAGCCAGAGCAGGTAGCACTAGAGATAACCAGATGGCGGGAGGCAAGCATAAGAAAATAAGCAACAGAAGCCAAGGTTTCTTGGCATCATCAGAACCCAATTCTCCCACCATAGCGAGTCCTGGATACTCCCTCACACCAGAAAAGAAAGATTCAGATCTAAAATCACTTCTCATGATGATGATAGAGGATTTAAGGAGGACATAAATAACTTCCTCAAAGAAATATAGGATAACACAGGTAAACAGCTAGAAGCCCTTAAATAGGAAACACAAAAATCCCTTAAAGAACTACAAGAAAACACAATCAAACAGGTGAAAGAAATGAACAAAACCATCCAGGATCTAAAAATGGATAGAAACAATGAAGAAATCAGAAAGAGAGACAACCCTGGAGATAGAAATCCTAGGAAAGAGATTAGGAGTCTTAGATGCAAGCATCACCAACAGACACAAGAGATGAAAGAATCTCAGGTGCAGAAGATACCATAGAAAACATTGACACAACAGTCAAAGAAAATGCAAAATGCAAAAAGATCCTAACACAAAACATCCAGGAAATCCAGGACACAATGAGAAGATCAAATCTAAGGATAATAGGTATAGAAGAGAGTGGAGACTCACAAGGTAATGGGCCAGTAAATATCTTCAACAAAATTATAGAAGAAAACTTCCCTAATCTAAAGAGATGCCCATGAACATACAAGAAGCCTACAGAACTCCAAATAGACTGGACCAGAAAAGAAATTCCTCCCATCACATAATAATCAAAACACCAAATGCACTAAACAAAGAAAGAATTTTAAAAGCAGTAAGGGAAAAAGGTCAAGTAACATATAAAGGCAGGCCTATCAGAATTACACCAGACTTCTCACCAGAGACTATGAAAGCTAGAAGATCCTGGGCAGATGTCATACAGACCCTAAGAGAACACAAATGCCAGCCCAGGCTACTATATACAGAAAAACTCTCAATTACTATAGAGGGAAGAAACAAGATATTCCATGACAAAACAAAATTTACACAGTATCTTTCCACAAATCCAGCCCTACAAAGGATAATAGATGGAAAACACCAACATAAGGAGCAAAACTACACCCTAGAAAAAAGCAAGAAAGTAATCTTTCAACAAACCCAAAAGAAGATAGCCACACAAACATAATTCCACCTCTAACAACAAAAATAACAGAGTAACAATTACTTTTCCTTAATATCTATTAATATCAATGGACTCAATTCCCCAATAAAAGACATAGACTAACAGACTGGACATAAACAGGACCCAGCATTTTGCTGCATACAGGAAATGCACCTCAGTGTCAAAGACAGTCACTACCTCAGAGTAAAAGGTTGGAAAGCAATTTTCCAAGCAAATGAACACAAGAAACAAGCTGGATTAGCCATTCTAATATTGAATAAAATCAACTTTCAACTAAAAGATATCAAAGAAGATAAAGAAGGACACTTCATACTGGTCAAAGGTAAAATCTTCCAAGATGAACTCTCAATTCTGAACCTCTATTCTCCAAATACAAGGGCATCCACATTCATAAAAGAAACTTTACTAAAGCTCAAAGCACACATCGCACCCCACACAATAGTAGTGGGAGACTTTAGCACCCCACTCTCAGCAATGGACAGTTCATGGAAACAGAAACTAAACAGAGACACAGTGAGACTAACAGAAGTTATGAAACAAATGGATTTAACAGATATTTATACAACATTTCATCCTAAAGCAAAAGAATATTCCTTCTTCTCGGCACCTTATGATACCTTCTCCAAAATTGACCATATAATTGGTCACAAAACAGGCCTCAACAGATACAAGAAGATTGAAATAATCCCATCTACCCTATCAGATCACCACAGACTAAGGCTGGACTTAAATACCAACAAAAACAACAGAAAGCACACATACACATGGATGCTGAACAATGCTCTATTCAATGATAACTTTGTCCAGGAAGAAATAAAGAAAAAAATTAAAGGCTTTTTAGAATTTACTGAAAATGAAGACATATCATACCAAAATTTATGAGACACAATGAAAGCAGTGTTAAGAGGAAAATTCATACCTCTAAGTACCTCCAAAAAGAAATTGGAAAGAGCTTACACTAGCAGCTTGACAGCACATCTGAAAGCTCTAGAACAAAAAGAAGCAAATTCACCCAAGAGGAGTAGACAGAAGGAAATACTCAAACTCAGGGCTGAAATCAACCAAATAGAAACAAAAGGAACTATACAAAGAATCAACAAGACCAGGAGCTGATTCTTTGAGAAAATCAACAAGATAGATAAACCCATAGCCAGACTAACCAGAGGGTACAGAGACAGTATCCAAATTAATTAAATAAAAAATGAATAGGGATACATAACAACAAAATATATCTTAAAATAATTATTCTGTTTGTTGAATATTAACAGTTGAAAATAATAAAATCATGTTCTACAAAATAACAAAAAATAAAGTACAGAACTAAACATAGAATTCTCAAAATATGAAATACAAATGGCTGATTAATACTTAAAGAAATGTTCAGCATCTTTAGTCATCAGGGAAATACAAATCAAATTACTTTCAGATTCTTTTTACTCAACTCAGAAAGGCAAAGGTCAACAAAACAAATGAAAGATGCTGATGAAGATGTGAGGTAAGGAGAAGAGTCATCCATGCCTGACATTAGTGGAAATTTGGACAGCCTACTAACTTGGTATTAGTAGGGAAATCAATGTGACAATTCCATGGGAAAATAGTAATCAATATAACTGAAGATCCAGCTTGTCATTTGGGTAGATAAATCCCAAGGATTCTACAGTCTACAACAGAGACACTTGCTAATCCATGTTCATTGCTGCTCTATTCATAAATCCCAGAAGTTGTTTCACCCTAGATGTCTATCAGTTGGTTATTTGATAAAAATAGGGATATTGTTATACCATAAAACATTTTGAGGTGTTAAAAACATGAAATCTGCAACAGAAATTAAGTGCCACCCCAGCTGAAAAACCAGTTTACAATGGTGTACTGATTGCATGGTAAACTGTTGCAACAGTGGCACAAAACTTTTGGGAGCAACTGATCATTATCTTACTGAATGTAAGGTTTACTCTATGAAACCCATTCCTGACACTACTTATGTGCCCAGGAACCTGAGACTAAATAGGCCATGGACCAAGGACAGCACCAAACACTATATTTCTGTTGAAGGGAAGTAGCAACAAACTGACTCCTAAAGACATTTTGTATTTTGCTGCAGTGTTTCATTCAGGCATCATTAGAGCTTTCTCCTGTAGTAGATGGGAACAAACAGAAAGTCACAGCTGGACAATGTGCAAATAATGACCTTGGACCTCAGGGATAATTCATTCTCACCAATAAAGTATCAACAAGAATATAAACACTTACTGGTAGACTCCATGACCAGCAGTAAATAGGGGAAAAATGAACTCAATAGTATTTTAGTAGACTTTATCTCTCATATTTCTTTGGCTGGCTATTCTCTGACTGGTCTTTTACTTGTAAATTATGGCTTCTGGCTTTCTATTTTTATGGATTTGGGCTGGTTTTTCTAAAGTCAGAGAGGAAGAAATGGTATTGAGTTGTGTGAATAAAGAGAATCTAGGAGGAGTTTGGAAAAGGGAAACAGCTGTCAGAATACATTGTATGAAAAAATATTTCTCAATTAAAACTTTTACTTAAGTTGGATTATGTATATAAAGGTAATATATGTATATAAAGGTAAATTTTCCTTTATAAAGGATTGGTGACACATAAAACATTAACTAATATTTTTATTTTTAAAACTTGTTGAGATTATACTTTGATTTTAATTTTTATGCTATCCTCTTCCCCCTGGAAAACCTACCATATGTCCCTACCTGATTCTTCTCCAAATTCATGACTTCTTTTCATTTATTGCTTGTCATTGAAGGCATATGAGTATATTCATGTATATTCCTAAATATAACCTGTTATGTTTGTAAAATATTATCTGTATATAAAGTCTCAGGACTGAATGGATGTTTTAAATGATTAGAAAGGTAACAAACAGAATAGAAGTGCTGATGGAACACTAATTCATAAAAATATACAGCAAGAATTGAATTAGAGAGAGGAAGAAGAGGTGTATACGTACAGCATACTTAATAAAACATATTCCATGTGTTTAAAATAGAGACAAAATACTCTCAGCAGAATACAGAGGAGTCAATTTGTACCATGGTGGGACATTCCATACAGGGTATGAAAACACCAAAGACATTCTGTCACATGCATGAAGAGGATTGGCAGAGGGAGGTACACAGGGGGCACTGCTCCCACCCACTGTATGTGATTCCCCAGACCTCCATCCTCCATACCAGTCTACAGAGAGCTTGGGGCATGCAGCCAGGAGTCCCATTTAATTGATCCTAAGAGCTTTCTCCTTGAGTCTCTATCCCAGGGGGCACCACGACAAGGGCCTGCCCCTGGTCTCAGAAATAACAGGTATTTCTGAAGGTCAATGATCTGT
>JADRCC010155083.1:0-13600 GCA_019843855.1 Hylomyscus alleni
GTGTGTGTGTGTGTGTGTGTGTGTGTGTGTGTGTGTGTGTGTGTGTGTGCGTGTGTGTGTGTGTGTTTTGCCTTAAAATCTATTGTTCTCTGAAATTAACACTTAATCTTGACTACTTTTTCTTCTGGGAGATTTCCTCTTTTCTCTGAAATGTTTCTTTAAGTTTTTCTTTCTTGAAGTGCTAATGTTAGTAACTGTTTTATTTGCCCAAAAGTTGTTGCTTTCTTAGTCAAGTAAAAGAACTTGGTATATACTTAACCCTAGGTCAGAAGCTATGAAACTTCAGTATATTGAATAAGTATTTTGGTTTCACTATTTTTAACCTGGTACTATTGCAGAGAATTCATCTCTCCAGTTATTACATAGGATTTTTTTAAAAAAATTTCTTTTTCTTTTTTACTTATTCACTTTACATCCCACTCACTGCCCCTCTAGTATCCCCCCTCCCACAATCCTTCCTCTATCACCCCTCCCCTTCTCCTCTGACTGGGTGGGCCCCATCTTGGGTATCCTTTCACCATGACAATTCAAATCTCTGTGAGGCTAGGTGCTTCCTCTCCCACTGAGGCAGACAAGGCAGCCCAGCTAGAAGAACATATCCCACAGACAAGCTTTTGGTATGGCCCCTGATCCAATTGTTCAGGACCCATATGAAGGTCAAGTTGTACATCTGCTACATAGGAGTGGAGAGGCCAAGGTCCATCCAGCCTGTGTATGTTCTTTGGCAGGTGGTTCAATCTCTGAGAACCCCAAGGATCCAGATTAGCTGACTCTGTTGGTCTTCCTGTGGAGTTTCTGTCTCCTCGGGGACTCATAATCCCTCATCCCATTCTTCCATAAGAGTCCTCAAGCTTCATCCACTGTTGGGCTGTGGGTTTCTGCATCTGTCTGAGTCCATTGCTGGGTAGAGCATCTTAGGGGACAATTTGCTCAGGTCTGCAAGCATAACAGAGTATCATTAATAGTGTAAGGGACCGATGCTTGCCCATGGAATGAGTCTCAAGTTGGGCTGGTTATTAGTTGGCCATTTCCTTAATCTCTCCTCCATCTTCCATCCCTACATTTTTTTGTAGACAGGATAAATTTGGGTTGAAAGTTCTATGGGTAGATTGTTGTCTCTAATGCTTCACTGGGGTTCCTGTATAGCTACAAGAGGTAGCCTCTTCAGACCCCCATCGATTCTTGGGAGCCTCCTTTATCCCAGGTAAACAGAATTCTCAACAAAGGAATCTCAAATGGCCAAGAAGCTCTCAAAGAAATGTTCCAAGTCCTTAGTGATGAGGGAAATGCAAATTGAAACATTTCTGACACTCCATTTTACACCCATTAGAATGGCTAAGATTAAAATCTCAAGAGGTAGCACAAGCTGGCAAGGATGTGGAACAAAGGGAACACTTCTTCTTTACTGGTGGGAGTGCAAACTTGTACAAGCACTTTGGAAATCACTTTGGTGGTTTTTTTCCAGAAAACTGAGAACAGTTCTACCTTACATCCCAGCTATAACAATCCTGGGCATATACCCAAAAGATGTTCCAACATTCTACAAAGACACTTGCTCAAGTATGTTCATAGCAGCTTTATTTGTAATAGCCAAAGCCTAGAAGCAACCTAGATGTCCCTCAACTGAAGAAAATGTGGTACATCTACACAATGGAATACTATTCATCTGTTAAAAACCAAGACATCATGTATTATTCAGGCAAATGAATAGAACTTGAGAATATCATCTGAGTGAGGTAACCCAGTCTCAAAGAATATGCATGGTATGTACTCATTTATAAGTAGGTATTAGCCATAAAATGCAGATACCATGTTACACTCCACAGACCTAAAGAAGCTGAACAAGAAGGAAGGCCCAAATCTCACTTAGAAAGGGTAAGGAAATAGTCATAAGAGGCAAATGGAGGGAGGTAACTGAGATGGAGTGGGGATGGGAAGGAGATTGGGGAGGTTCAAGATCAGGCATGTGGAAGGACAAGGAGATATGATTAGATGGCCATGAAACTGGATGGAAATCTGCAACTGACAGGGGTGAGGAGGTGGGTGACATCTCCAGGATTGGATATAGGTTTCATTTTTATTTTTTATTACTTTTATTTTTTCACAGTCTAGTCATTGTCCCTCTTCCCATCACCTCTCCTATAGTTCCTCATTAAAAGTCAGTTTCTAATTGTTCTTTGAGACTAGATTTCTCGGTGTAGCCCTGGCAATCCTGGAATTTTTCTGTAGACCACACTGCCATCAAACCCATAAATCCACCTGCCTCTGCCTTCTTTTTGTTTTGTTTTTTTTTTGCCTCTGCCTTCTGAGTGCTGGGATTAAAGGCATGAGCTAGCACCGCACAGCTGATCTCAAGGCTTTTAAATGTGACAATATTTCATTCATCTGGAATCTCACTGAAATCCCTAATTCTGATGACTCAAATTTTTCATCAATCATGAAAATTTTAGCCATTGTGTCTAGAAATTGCTTCCTCTGAATTTTCATATTCTTTTTAAACTCTTATTCAAAATGTGTGAGATAGCCAGTCTCCTTCTATTTTTGATATATCTATATATCTCTTTCATATTATCAAATACTTTTCTTCCGTGTCTGGTTTTCTTGGTAAGACTTTGTCTATTCTAGTTCAATAATTGTCTCATTTGTCATTTCTGATATGACATTCAGAGACATACCTAATATGGTTCACTAGCTTCTAAGACTTAATTATTATACATTTCATTTACAGATATTATATTTGGTTGTGCTTTGGATTAATTATTTCTTACTTGTCACTTCTCTTTGTAATTGCTAAACAAAGATTTAATACATTTATTTGAACTCTGGCAATTCTATATCTGATGTATTTTACTTTCTTAGTCTTTGCTTCTCTTATCCTATACTCATGAGTTTCCTGCTATGTGTTCTGTGATTTGTATTGGCAGATCATCTTCACAATATCCTTAGTTGAAGGAAAACCATGAAATATGTGTTGAAGTTTATTTTCCCCAAGTGAAGTATTATTGCTTATACAGAGATTCTAGACATTGTAAACTTTGAGGAATTTTAAATAAAATTTTTGCTTGAAGTATTTTGATTATGGTCTTATTATTCATTAGTATATTAAACACTTCTATTTTCCTACTAGTAAAAATTCTAAAACTTTATGTTGTATTAAATATCTAGTTTCAGATAGGCATGTTTTCCAGGCGTCTGTATTTTTTTTACCGCATTGCATGGCTCACCACATAAATAGACCTTGATTTTTCTTGGGTTCTAGGCTGCTTTTCTCATTCTCCCATCTCGCCAAGGTGCCATTGAAACTTCAGTCATAGGTCTGCAAAATCAAAAGCTACTCCAAGGGACTATGCTTTTAGCACTTGGGTTTAACTATTATTCATTCTTTTGTATTTTAGGACTCTGAGAATTTCCCTTACCTCATGGTCATTTTTTTGTGTGTTTTTACAAAAAAGTACATATATTTTATCCATGAATTTGAGACATTTTTAATGAGAGTCTTTGAAGTTCATCTAATCTTTATTGCTCAACTAAAAAGCTGACATACTCATCAAAGACTATTGTCCAACGAACCATGTTCTCTTCCATTTGATACTACTTCCTTCTATCCTAGAACTTGGTAAGAAATATACAACTAGTAAAATGCAGAAAAATGGAGGGTATATGACTCCCGGGGCTAGATTATGAGAACTCTTACATCACCATCTCTTTAATGTCACTTTGCTGTACTCACTGTAGGGAGCCATTTTCTCAGAACTCAGTCATCATGGTGTAAAATACCCATCAAAGGAGTTGTCAGGCTGTGGTGGCACACGCCTTTAATCCCAGCACTTGGGAGGCAGAGGCAGGAGGATTTCTGACTTCAAGGCCAGCCTGGTCTACAGAGTGAGTTCCAGGACAGTCAGGGCTATATAGAGAAACCTTGTCTCAAAAAACAAACAAACAAAAAAACAACCAAAAAAAAGGAGTTGCAGAGACAAACTATGGAGCAGAGACTGAAAGAAGGACAATTCAGTGACTGCTCCACCTAGGATTCCTTTCCATAGTCAATCATCAAATCCAGACACTGTTGTGGATGTCAGCAAGTACTGGGTGACAGGAGCCTGATATAGCTGTCTCCTGAGAGGCAAGAAGTAGAGACTCACAGGAATCCACTGGACTGAGTACAGGGTCCCCAATGAAGGAGCTAGAGAAAGGACCCAAGGAGCTGAAGGGTTTGCAGCACCTTAGGAGGAACAACAATATGAACTAACTAGTACCCTCAGAGCTCCCAGGGACTAAAACTCCAACCAAAGAGTACACATGGTGGGACTCATGGCTCCAGCAGCATATGTATAGCAGAGGATGGCCTAGTTGATCATCAATGGAAAGAGAGGCCCTTGGTCCTGTGAAGGTTTATGCCCCAGTGTAGGGGAATGCCAGGGCCAGGAAGCAGGAAAGGGTGGGTTGCTGAGCAGGGAGAGGAGGGAGGGAACAGGTTTTTTTTTTTCCCAAAGGTGAAACTGGGAAAGGAGATATCATTTGAAATGTAAATAAAGAAAATATCTAATAAAAATAATAATAATAAAAAAGAAGGTAAGCTTCAGGGAAGGAACATGCATGTATTTCCTGGCTAACTGTCCAATCTGCTCCTATTCAGTATCTTATAGCCAGTGTAACATTCCAATCATATAAGCAAGCCGTCATGCAAGGCTAGCTCAGTCGACCCATCAGATGACTCAAGCCTTAGCTTGTCCTAATATCAGCTGAAGTTTTAGGAACAGAAGCAACAGGGTACATTAATTTGGCTGTGACAAGGAAGACCAACCTCCCTTTCCCCCTAAAAACTTGAATAGTCTTCTTTCTTTTGTGATCTTCTTAGCTGGACTGTACCAGAAGCTGCTGAGAAAATTAAGGATGGGTCTTCCCACATCAGTTAAGGCAATCAAGACAATTCCTCAATCGATGCTACTTTTGAGTGTGATTCCAAATTGTGGCAAGTTAACATTTAAAACGAACTATGATACTACAACATGAGAAGTGTGAAGAAAGTACAGAACTGTCATGTGATTCTACTCTACAATTCATGTGGATATATCAAAAGGAATCAAAGTCAGAATAACAGAATACAAAATCAAAATCAGAATGCAATAGAGATAACCTGCACCCTCTTGTTTATCTCAGCACTATTCATACCAGACAAATTATTTAATCAGTCTAAATGCCTGTCAGCAGATAAATGCATAAAGAAAATGTGGTATATGCACAGTAGACTAGAATCAATCATAAAGAGGAAAGAAATTATATTATTTGCATATAATAAATCAAATCAAGGATTATAATGTTAAAGAAATAATCCACCTACTCTTAAAGACAAGTATCATATATTTTGTTTTATACGTGGAATCTTAATAAAACAAAGAAAGAGAAGAGAGGAGGAAAGAAGGGAGGGAGGGAGGAAGCATCAGGGAAAGGAGAGGAGAAAAAGAGAGAATAATTGAGGATATGATCAAACTGTACCATGCATTGTCACAATATAAACAACTACTTTATAATTTATATAGAATTTAGTACACACACATGAATAAGGTAGTCATGAATTCAAGAGGAGGTAGTTGGGGGAACGTAGTAATATTTGGAGGGTGTAAGTGATGCCATTGCCGTATACTAATATTGAAATCTTCAAATAAAACAAAGAGAGAAATAATTGTCTTAAACTAGTACATTTAAAGACAGTTTATTACATAGCAGGGCATTACTAGAAGAAGGGTAGACATTGTAGGTCTTTTAATTAGTTTGCCAATATATATTGTAATATGCTGTCCCAATATTATAGGTCATCTTGATTTCCAGACTCTGAGAAGAGATAGCTTAAATTTTTTATTTATATATGATGCACAAACATCTGTCTGTACCTTTGTGTTTATAGCAGTTGCTTATAAAATTAAAATGAATAAAATTACTTTAGATATTAATTCTAAGAACATTGAGAAAAATACAGGAACACATTATAGAAAATAGATATAACATCTGAACCAAGTGTCTTTATTACCATAAAATGACAAAAAAGAAACACTTGGCTGTTTGCTAGATCTCTGTTACAAAATTTAAAACAGTTTAACTTAGAAAATAGTTATTACATTTACTAATAATGTTTGACACATAATAATTATATGATAAATTAAAATTAAAAATATATAGCACAAAGGAAAAAATGTACAAATTGGGCAAAGATAAATACAATAACTGGAAAATTGCCACCATAAAATTCATACATATAAATCAGGGAAAAAAACAAGTGAATTGAAAGGTTTTTAATCAATAAATAGGTATTTGGAAGGTAAATCCAATATATAAATATATTACACTGGTGTCTAACCATATTAGTAATCAGACAAATGCAAACTAAAAGCAGTATGTAATAGTATTTAATGGTCTTCAGATTGGCAAGAATTAAGAAGTCTGAAAATGCCAAGTGTTGGTAGGGATAAAAAGTAATTAGTTTTTCTGCATTATGGAGACTGTAAGTTTCTATTACATATTAGGATACAACATGGTAGCATGTAACAAAAGTGAAGCTATGCATACCCTGAGATTTAGCAATTCTTCCTCCAAATATGCACCCTAGAGGAACATTGCATATGTATAACGAAGAACTGCTCAAGAACATTATGTAGCATTATTCATTGTAGCAAAAAATTCCAACTAGGAGCAACCCTAAATCCCACCAGCAGTGGAACAAATAAATAAGGTGTGGAATGCTCATTGAATGAAGCAGCAGAGCATGAAAATGAATGAATTCTTCCCAAGTATAATAACATTATACTGACAAAAAAAAGCAAAACACAGCAGAACACAATTTATGAACACTTTACAATAAGAGTAAATGTAAGAGTTCTGTGTGCACTAAAATAACAAGGTAGAGAAAGAATAATAGAAAAATATTTAGTGTAGAAATCAACAAAAGAGGGAGAAGAATGGATTAGCACTCAGGAGTTTATGAGGCATTGGTAGTTGTGTCTTCAAGATTTTCGTGTGTGTGTGTAAGTGTGCATATGTATGTGCCACAAAGAATGTGTGGCTGTCAGAGGACAACTTGGGGAACTGGTTTACTCTTTGCACCATAAATTCCAAAGATCAAACTCAAGTAGTCAGGCTTGCATGCAAATATTTTCAGTGGCTGAGACACTTATTTTGAGTCAACCCTGATTTTTTATTGTCTTATGCTATCTGTGGTTACACAAATAGTTGTTGTTTTTTTAATTCTCATATACAAGTTACTTACACTCCAAACACTCCAAGCTACTTGTTTTGTTATGTGACGTTTTCAACATGCAGTAAGCAATGAGTTAGCAACAAAGTTGACAATAAATAGAGAGAAAAATAAAAAGAAGTCTGACAGATAAAGCAAGCTCCCATGCCAAGAATGAGTCATGGCACAAATGGCTTAAATATTCCCTATTATGAAGCTGGAGATGGGATGACTCCTTCATTTCCTTTGATTTATGCTAGTTCGGTATTTTACATTATAATAATAAGGTCATAGTTCATTATTCTAATATAATGTTTATCAGGAAGCACTTCAATATATGCACTGTGTTTTCATTCCAGATGATATGTCATACTCTTTGATACTACAGAGTTACTATGTCATACATATCCAAAATTTGTAACATAATTGGAAGTCTAACAAGATTACTTTTGTGAACTTGTCAAGGTAAGAACTAGAATTGAGACCAATAAGTAAATAAAACAATGTCCATTTGTGATATTTCTTGGATATCAATAAATTAATCTCCTGGGTGATACCCTAAAATTCTACTTCCATCATATTATTTTCATCTTTGCATATATAATTCCTTAAACACCACATGTAACACTCTGCCTCATTATTTTCAAAACATACACAGCACTTCACTTATTGTAAGTGCTTAGTCTTTATTGGCTGTCTACAAATGAATAGTAGAAAAAAGTTTCATCTCTTATTCTAACACCCCTTCAGCTTCCAATAATTTCCAACAAAAAGCTACTATTTCCATTTGAATCATTTACTTTGTCTGAAATTACAGTTTTAGAATTTTGTGAATCCAAGACAACACCAGAATAGATATTTTTTTTTGGAGTGAAAGTAGAAATTATGGGCATCTGTAACAAGAATTTAAACTCTGAGAACTCTCCAAAAGAAACTTTCAGTAGGACATTACAAACATGAAGGTAAACTGAAAGTTAGTTTCAAATAAGATCAAGGAGAGAGTACAAGGCATGTGATCCTGCAGCCATCCACTTTATTGTTATTTATTATTTTCAACTTTACAATATAGCAAATCAGGAGCCTTCTAACATGGTTAAATGCCATTACATTGAACTTATCTTCCAATTTATTTTTTGCCTTCTTGTTATCTGCATTTCTCACTTTATCCAATAGAACAGCAATCATTTGCCATGAAACATAGCTGGAAATAGAAATTATTTCAAGTTGAGCACATTTGTGGTCTGTGAATACTGAACATTAATAAGTTGATGAGTTCCAGTTGTAAAATGACTTCCAAAGTAATTTAATCCAGAAATACTCTGGACAGACATCCAGTTGTCTGCTTGGAGCCTGGGAGAGCACTAATTTCACATTTAGACTTCCTAGCCTTGAAGCTTGTGGTTCTGAATGCTGGATAGCTCTGTGTATTCCACAAAACACATGGGAGAGGAGAAAACTGTGTTTCTGAAAACAAGAGAACATGGATGTAGAGTCACATCAGTCCTTGGGATTCTTGCCTAGTAGACAATGCTGGCCATTGAAGACTGCCTTCAATTTATTAATACTGATGTTTGCAGCACTCTAAACAAATGAACATGTAGAGACTATGCTTCCTTCTTCACCATCATATCTTCTAAGCAAGTTATTTAATATGAAAGAATGGGGGCTCCAGAATGCTTTTCATTTCTAATATTACTATGTAAGGAAATATAGGACATATGTGTCATCTAGTTTCTGTGTTAGTCAAGAGCTGTCAGAAACTCTGCATGGCATAGCTTGGTCTGAGGGAGAGACCCTCTACTTGATCAATAATACATTTGTGGTTGTTAATTTTTTGTGTTAATTTAACTGGCAAGAAATTCCTAAGAACTAGTAAAACATTATTTCTATTATTTTTTGGTATGCTGTAAGTGTATTTCTGGAGGAGACTGGTGTGTTAGTAGAATCTTCCCTGGATGTAAGGGAACAGCATCTACTTTGCTGGGTATTGTCCTGCTTTGAGATATCGGAACTCCAGAGTCTCAAGTCTTAGAGTCTAACACATTTGTTAGTGAGTGGTGCTCTGAGTTTTCAATGCTTTGGTCTTGAACTAAATGTTAAACTGTTTACTTTCCTGGTTCTGTAACTTTCTGATTTTGACATAGTCACTGGTATCTCAGGATCTCCAACTTCAGATAACCTGCCATCTGTTGTAAATAAGTTAGCCCCTGTTTTCATATTAACCAATCTCATTAACATATCACCTACCTCTAGCTATTTGCATATCAAATTATAGCTAGTTAAGGAAGGACAATTTCTCCTACTTATCTCATGAACTATGTAAATTAAAAATACCATAACAATCTCCTAACTGTATGTCAGAAGTTATGTCTTTTGTTCATCTCAAAATCTATTCTTATTTAGAGCCATGTGATAAGTTGAGACTATGTTAGGGCGTGTGAATCATCCCCATAATTCAAGGGGATTATTTTATTAAACTGAAGTTAGCTTTATTATTCTTTGTGAAGAAGCAATTCCCATCAATTAAATATTTTATGAAACAACTAGGTGATTTATTAATTCAAATTTTCCTTTAATGCTCAGTGTGTATCAACTGTAAGTTAATACTTTCTTTTAGAATGTCAACTTAGTCTTTTAAAATGGAAAGACCAATGCTCATTTTTGAGAAGAGTTTGCTTAATGTCTTAATGAAGGATATTAGGCATCTCCCTGACCTTCTCTTCAAGAATTTGTTTCTGAGACTTTTAATGTTGATTTTTCTATTAATAATATGTGTGTATTTGTATGCATATGTTAATTAATAATGATAAAAGTGCTATTAAGAAAGCACATTTACTGCAGGAGCATCAGAATATGGTTACTAAAAATAATTATGGACATACACTGTTCTTTCAGTAACTAAAAGAATAGTGTTAATCACACACAATGAGAAATAATTCTGTTTGCTTTGTTAATAACCATAGAAAGTATTCCTTTGTCACTTGATCATGAATACTAGAGAAAATTAATGAAAGTACATGAATGCTATACTCTTCTTTGGAAAAAATACATGCATTAATTATTGTTCTGCCCCAGAGTGTGAGTATTTTTGAAAACTTTGAAGTCTTATTTACCTTCTAAACATTTTTAACACTTAATTATTAATAGAGGATACTGGCATTCAGCTAAAATATTTCTTTAATATATCTATTTATATATTTTCAGATATAATGATATAGATCAATCATTACATGTTTATCTTTATAGTATTATATGGTAGATAAAACAGAATGAGGGTACTAGATGATCCAACCAGTTGTAATTTGGTAAGTTAGATGTGTAAAAGGACTAGACTTCAGGATGCTCATTGCTTTGCAAATAAGACCTTTTCAAAGCTCCTGAGTCTCACCATCATTGAAAGTAGAATTCTCCAAAGAACAAAGTCAAAACCTAAATTTGAACAAGTAGATGCCAGTAACTGAGAATAATAACCTGAAATACTTTCTTAGCTATGATTTCCTGTGACTTTCAAGAATATTCTATATAAAAATATTTAAAGTAATAACATTATCTACATGTTACACAATATGAGAATGAGGCTCAGTGGGATGAAATGACTTGCCCATGGTCACATAACCAACGAGTCTTAGAAGTAGAACTTAGTTCAAATAAGTTAGATTTGTAACCCTATTGTATTGTGATTTTTATTTTATGTTAAAATCTTCTGATCCACTGAATATAATTTTCTTTCAAATGATCATAATCTTAAATCTTTGATTTGTAATAAATACTTTTGTAGAATTAATTTGTGATCTTATATAATTATTATGGCATTATATAATATTATGGCATTTATCAGCGTTTCTGAGTGTATGTTTAAAATTGTTCCCTAGTTACCATTATCATTATATGTGTTGTCACTAGCACTGAATATATGTGAGTGCATTAATGGAATGAATCTGCTGTTGCTGTTCATCATAAAGCTTATCTAAGCATATAAGTCACTGCAAAAAAAATTGCCTGAGAGTCAACTCAAAAGAGAAAAGGATATTTTTGGTTTGTTGTTTCAGAACTTTCAGCCAATGGTTGCTTGACCTTATCATAGTGAGGTTGTTTTGGGGTAAAACACTGTGGTGTAAAGTATATGATACAATAAATGTGCTTTTTATGTGACACATCATGGTAGGCACAAGGAAAACAAAGAATAAGATACAAGGTATAGCCTCCAAGGACATACTCCTAGTGGCTTACTTCCTCCAAGTAGGACTGACTTCTTAAAGAATCTATCACCATTTATTAGGACATTTAATTATGAGCTCATAACTAGGTTAATCCATTAGTAAGATCAAACTATTCTGATCTAATTATGGTTGCCAAACTCTATCTCTGAACATTGCATTGAGAACCAAACTCCCAATATTTTATGATTTGAAAGTCATTTTGCATCCAATACATAACACTAGGTAATCATATCAGAGTATTCATGAAATGATAACGATGGTTCATAAATCAGAGATTGGGAATATTAAACTTTCTTATAGTGGAAAGAGCTGATAGAGTTGTATAAGTTAAGGAAGACTTTCATGAGGAAAGAATTTTTGAATGTAGTTGAGCATTTCATGAGATTAAAGACTACAGCAAGCACAAGCAGCTCAAACTGGTTTAAAATGACAAGCTGAAAAAGGGACAAGATGATGAAAAGTGTAAGTATAGTCAGATTATGTGGAACTTTTGAACATATAAGTAATTTTCTTGTTGTACCCAAAGATAAGTGGAGAACCATAGCATTAATTAGAGGCTGTGCATGATCAGATTCAAATTTTAATCCTTCATTCTGGTTGGAGCATATTTAAAGAAGTTGTTGGTTCTAGTGGACTAGTAATGTGCATAACACAACAGCATAAAAATCTCACAACTAGGGTTGGAGAAGTTAAGATGAAAAAAAGGCTAGGAAGACAAATCAATAGCACTTTATGAGAACCTCATTGTGGAGATGCATGAAAAGGGCATCTCAGAGAGTGTGCTTTGTCCATTGGTTGGAGACAGTGGAAGTAGATGCCACAGAAGATCAGAGGGGACTTTGAAACATTCTTAAGCATGGGAAGAATTTGAAGATATATATAGAGATGAAGCAGGAATGAAGATACATATGGGTGACTATGTCATATATGTGTTTGTGTGTGTGTAGTTTACAGAAAAAGACCAGGGAAATTATAAGTATCATAATATTGTCTAATAAAGATTCTGCATATCCAACAAGTTCTTCTTACCCAATGGCGATGCATCTGGCCCATGGTCATACACTGAACAACAAGGCTCTGAATGACCTTTCATCAGAATTTTATGCCACTCAGTAAGAGTTCCTGAGTCTTTTCTGAGATAAAATATAGCAAAGCCATACATTCTGCTTATATTCAAAATAAGTTCCATGCATTTGTTTTAATAATACTTAAACTTAAAAAAGTGACTCATTTTAAACCCACAAACAAACAAAAACTATATGGTGTAGTGTGAGACATCCCTTTACTTCAGTTTCAAATCTGTTCACTTTCAAGATCATCTACACCACACAGAAACTGTAGACCTGATTGTATCTCTGCAGGCCTGATACTCCAGCCAAAATAAGATCAATTCCTAAAAATGTATCTCTTCTATGTATTCTATATGTAAAAAGTCGTTTATGTGTTTGTGTATGTGTGTGTCTTCATGTGTACATATATGAGTGTAGACTTAAGAATATCTCCAAAATAGAGATAAAAATAGAAAAAATTTGTCCCAAATGTGATATTGTAACTATGGTCAACGTAAAACAATTTTTAAAACTTTCTTGTAAAACACAGAGCCTTGTTATATACTAGAAGGAGGCAAATATTGTGAGTTGTAAGAAAGACACCTAACTATTAGCACAAAATTGTAACACTCTATTATTTGAGATCTGGAAGACAATTTAGAGAGGATCTAATTTGCCCTCTTTATTTTACTTCTCATTTTCCTTCAATTAAGTTTCTATACCTTTAAGTCACAGAAAGAACTCTTATTTAGTTTTCTAGTGAATTCTTTATCTACTTTCATCTTACTTGACATTTCCATGTCATGTAATTTGTCATGTCATTTGTAATGCTATTGGTCTTGTTTCACAGAGCTTTTCTCTTTGTGACACAGTGGACTCCATGATTGTCTTCTTGTCATGCATACCCTCTTTACCTGGCCTACAGACATTTGGTTTCCTAAAGGCTGTATTCTAGTACTTCATTTCTTCTTAAGTCTGCAGTATCATAATTTGGATTTCAGTGGAATCTTCCTGTGTTTAAAAACTGAAAGGGACTTAGATATTTTTCCCCCTCAGAATCTACCTTTGAAAAAGTATAGAATTTTTTATACTTTGCTCTGATA
>JADRCC010155093.1:0-13915 GCA_019843855.1 Hylomyscus alleni
TGTGTGTGTGTGTGTGTGTGTGTGTGTGTGTGTGTGTGTGTGTGTGTGTTTCCCTTCTTTTGGTTTTGCTAGTATAAAATTATTCATTTCCTGTGTTTTCCTGGGTATATTTAACATCCATGGATTTGAGTTGCCTTTCTAGAACCTTCTGTAGGAGTGGATTTGTGGATATATATTGTTTAAATTTGGTTTTGTCATGGAATATCTAGTTTACACCATCTATGATAATGAAAGTTTTACTGGCATAGAAGTATGGATTAATATCTGTAGTCTCTTAGAGATATTTTTTCAGGTCCTTCTCATTTTAGAGTCTCTGTTTAGAAGTCAGGTGAAATTCTGAAAGGTCTAATGCTAGATATTACTTCTTACTTTTCCCTTGCAGCTCTTAATATTTTTGTTTGTTTTGTACCTTTAGTGTTTTGATTATTATGTAGTTATGAGATTTTCTTTTCTTGTCCAATCTATTTGGTGTTCTGTAGCTCTCTTCTAGGTTTATAACCATCTTTTTAGGTTAGGGACATTTTCTGCTAAGATTTTGTTGAAAGTATTTTCTGGGCTTTTGAGCTGGGAATCTTTCCCTTCTATTTCTATTATTCTTAGGTTGTTATTTTCATAGACTCGCAGATTTCATGGATAATTTGTATCAGAAACTTTTTAGATTTAATATTTAATATTTAGTTTGACAAATTTATTAGTTTATGCTATGGTATCTTCTATGCTTGAAATACTTCTTTCTATCTCTTATGCTCTGCTGGTGATATTTGTGTCTATAATTCCTTTTCACTTACCTAGGTTTTCAATCTCCAGGATTCCTTCAGTTGTATTTACTTTATTGCTTCCATTTTAGGCCTTGGATAATTTTAGTTGTTTTCTTCATTTATTTGGTGTGCTTTTCTGTGTTTCTTAAAGGGATTTATTCATTCCCCATATAAATGTCTCTATCATCTTCTTAAGATTGGATTTAAGGTCATTTTCTTTTCTTCAGCTATGTTGGAATATCCTGAGCATACCAGAGAAGGATAGCTGGCTTCTGGTGATGCCATATTGTCCTGGCTGTTGTTTATCGTGTTCTCATGCTGCCTTCCATTCATCTGGGATTTAGGGTTATTTGAAGGTTAGGCACCAATTTTTGAATTTATCTTTGTTAGATGGGTGGATTTGGTCTTCCTATTTTGTTTCTTCCTTGTCTAAGACCATAAATATTTGTAACCATCTCCTTTTTAAAGATAGAAAATATCCAACTGAATGACCAAAAATCAACCACCCTACCTCTTGGCATGGAATATAATTTTTTTTATAATTGCTTCCTTCTGATCCTGGACATAGAATTTTTTATGGGGGAAGGGGCTAAGAAAATTAGAAAAGTGGTTAGTTTTAAGAAAGCTAGCTGTAGTAACAAAGTTTATGATTGATATTTCTAATACTTCATTTCTCCAGGTAATTAATCTGAGTACATTCATCTTAGCCTCAGGAGACTCGTCAGACAGTGGCAAAAAGCAGCTACATTCTTCATCAAAATACCACAAAACGGTCTCTAGGCTACACATTCTGAAATTCTTCTCCAAAGAAACCCTTTGGGCAAGGTCAGCACAATTCAAATCACTCACTGCAATGAAGTCCTCCATATTCCTTCTAGGATAAGTCTTCCATATTCCTTGTAGGATAGCCCATCAAGCCCCTCTTAAAGCATTCCAATGTTTTCCAAATCCAAAGTCCCCAAATCCAAATTCTTCCAAACAAATCATGGCCAGACCTATTACAGCCTGTACAGTCCCTGGTACCAAATTCTGTCTTAGTTTGGGTTTTACTGCTGTGAACAGACATCATGACCATGGCAAGTCTTATAAGAACAACAATTAACTGGTTTGCCTTACAGGTTCAGAGGTTTAGTCTGTTAACATCAAGACAGGAAACATGGCAACATCTAGGTAGGCATGGTACAGATGGAGATGAGAGCTATACATCTTCATCTAAAGGCTGCTAGTAGAATGTTGAATTCCAGGTAGCTAGGATGAGTCTTTTAAAACCCACATCCACAGTAAAATACCTATTCCACCAAGGCCACACCAACTTTAACAGGGTCACACCTTCTAATAATGTTACTCCCTGGGAAGAGCACATACAAACCATCACACCTGTTCTGTTTAGTCTTCTTGATTTCCTTTTCCTTGTCTGTAGCTAAGATATTCAGGGGATCTTCTTCTCTAAAATTGATCCTTATTTCTTTAGAAAGAATTAAAAGCCTTTTCTTCATTTCCAGTGATACAAGCAACATAACATATCCTTTGTCCAACAATCTGATGTCACTAAAAGCATATAGACTGACTCAATTCAGTAGCCCTTTTCTATTTGGGGCTGTTTTGTTCTGTCCTCTCTTAAAGTGTATGTACCATATCACCATAAAAATTGATAACCACCTTCATTTTGATAATTTAAAACAAAACAATTTAAAACAATTATTATTATTTATTGAGACAGGGTTTCTTTGTGTAGCCTGGGCTGACTTGGATTTGCTCTGAGAATTGGCTGGCCTGAACTCACAGGAATCTATCTGTCCCTGCCTCTGTCTCCCAAGTATTGAGATTAATGTCATGGGTTTATTTATTTAGTATCTATAAATTGAAACCGTTTATATCAATTTTCTTTCTTTTTTCCTTCCTCTAAGATTACTATCTATGTGGATTTATTTTTTACCTCTTTCCCCTCTTAATTTAATATCCTTCTCTGTATTCCACTTTATTTAAATTTCCATACATGTAGTGTATAAACCTATCCAAAAGCAGCATTGACTTTGCCCAGAGGTTTTGGGTTGGGCCATGTGCCATGCACTAAACTGAACCATTATCAATTCACCTGTAGGAGTCTCCATATCCTAGGAGATTGACTGGCATTCTGAGTAGTGTGACATCCTATTTTACATTGGGTAGAAAGCCCCCAATCCATGCCATTATTAATTAGACCATTGTCTGTATCCAGTGTATCCAGTTGGATACTATGATGACATACCACATTTAGAACTTAATTGTCCTTAATCTCTTTTCTTTTTAAATTTAAAATAATATCAAATTGTCTCTATGATATGTGTGTTTATTTTACCTATTAATCTTCTCTGACAAAAGGTATTTACATTCTGCAGTATCAAGCTGATGATTAACAGTTAAGTTTAACAGTATTATTCTTTAGATATTTCTCTTTTCAAATGGTCTCTAGATTCCTTTGTTGGATGCTTCTTTTCTCCTGAAAACAAAAGCAAAGAACACTGCCTCAACCCTAACTCTGTGTGTTTACATATGCATAGGCCAAAATGCTTTTTGCCAGACGAAAAAGCATTATCTTTCAATTATAAACATATTTTCTCTTTTTTTTTTCTTTTTGGCTTTTTGAGACAGGGTTTCTCTGTGTAGCCCAGGCTGCCTGGAACTCACTCTGTTAACCAGATTGGCCTTGAACTCAGAAATCTGCCTGCTTCTGCCTCCAAAGTGCTGAAATTAAAGGTGTGTGCAACCACTCCCTGGCTATAAACATATCTTATGTGGATAAATATACCTATTTTCCCCCTTTCCTTTATATAAATTTAAGATTGGTGTGTATTTATTTTTTAAATTACTTAGGACCTTCCTACTTATTATTTAGCAAAATCCTACATAAAACTTTGAAGAGAAAATGTGTCCATTTTTAATTTTAGATTTTCTTTGGTTAAGTATCTATCAGCAGAAAGTCTTGACCTGACTTCATTTTGTAGAACTAGTTTACAATTCACAGAGATCTGCTTCTCTTTGTCAAATATATCTGCTGTGTTTTAGCTCAGAGTCAGTGCTGCATCTGTCCATGTCCCTACTCATTTGTTTACAGGGATAGTCCTTTAGACTTTAGTCCTTTAGTCCTTCTGCCTGACTTTGACCATAACAGCCAACATAGGGCTTCGTTTCTGCATACTATGAGCACTGAGCTTTAATTCTCATAGGACAGGATTGAGTTTATGGGCTGTGCCAAGCTTGGGAGAATCAGAAGGGCTAATCTTGCAGCTGTGGTCTCCAGATGTACCACCATCTGCCCCCATTTTGCCATATGCTGCAGATCTGCTGGACTCAGCTTGTGTGTAAATGGGGAGCCAGGTTCATCCCTCTCATCAGCCACTGTACTATGCCCTTGGGAGAAGTTCCAACTTCTGTGTTATGACTTTAAATTTAGTAGGGTCTTCTTTTAAATGTCTCATTCCATATTATCTTTCTATGCTTCTTGACTAGGAAATCTTCCCAGCTGCTATTCTTGTGTTATTCTGGAAAGCTTTGGCTTTGATCTGGTCTTGTTCATTTTTAAAATTACCAGGATTGTTGCCTGGCAAGACCGACTTTTCCCTGCTTTTGACCTGGGCCATTTTAGGTTGTAAACTTGAGTTCTACTTGCTGTAACTTGGGTGCCATTTGTCGAAGTTTGGTCTCACTTTTTCCCCTCAGCCCCATGCTTCCAGAAATAAGACTCAGACTAAAAATTTATTTAGAAAAACTTTGGCTATATAGTGCTATCTGACTAGATCATAACTACCATAACTCAATTATTTTAACTTATATTCTGCTACATGGCTAGTTGCTTGTGCTTCAGTACATGAATCCATCTCCTCACATCTTTCCCGATGAATCTTGCCATGTCTGGGTCTATCACAGAATTATTTCTGCCTCCAGGATGTTCTACCTTCTATTTCCTGCCTGAGCTATAGGCCATAAGATTTTTAATTTAGAGGTGATACATCCATACAATATATTCTCTCTACATTGTGCTATAGATGTAGATGTAGACTCTCAATTAATGGAACTAGACTAAGAGGAAAAATTAGGAAGTTATTAGCCCTAAATAGGACAGAATTGGATGAAGGAATAGCTATAATATCTTACCTTATTAGCAAGGTCTTACAAGATGGCTAAGCATTTAGAAAGCCTTTCAACCTTAGTTCAATTCTTTGGACTCATTTGGCCAAAGGAGAAAACTTGATATTAAAATTACAAGTTATAGTTTCTGACAAAGAATCACTTAAAATAGCTAAATTAATAGAAAAGCAGAAAAGGGAGAGCTAGTTTATGTGACTAATCTGTGAAAAGGGATCAAAAAATCCAGTCACTCCCCCCAAGTCCACCTTCAGGAACCTGAACTGAGATTAAATAAAATAGCCAAAGGTATATAATATCAGATGTCCTGGCCACTTGTAGTACCCTACTACCACAACTGGCCCATCATTGGGATTCAGTTTCACCCTACAAGGTAGTCTGACAAGATGCTAGATTTGTATAAAATATATATTTGGGGGAGATAAGTTTCCCTTTGAACTGGAGCTTTTCATTCTCTGATTATTATATTTCAGGGGAAATTCTCATTTTGTTAGGGGTATATTGTTTCAGTAGTCTAGTAGTCAGGTAAAGAGACACAAATGTCTCTATAATATCATACTATATCATAAGTGTATACTATTTAGGAGATTAAATTGACTGTATTACCTCATCTTCACAGCTACCACAATTTCCATCTTCCAGGCATTGTAGTAAAAGTCCCTAGACTCCATGGGTCTTTGTTCTTTTTAGGTTCCTAGATAATCCCAGTTTCATATAATAAGCAACTATCGAGATGACCAGAAAAGATCAACTAGAGATAGGACAGAAGCAAGATATATCCTTCAAAAGCAAATCCCTGGTTACTAGTTTATTCAACCAACTTCATATCCTAACATTTTTGCCACTTTCCAAACAATGCCGTCAAATTATGAATTCATCAATAGATCAATCCACTGAAAAGTCAGAGCTTTTGTGCCTCAAACACTTGTCAGTAGTTGAATCTGATGACTTATCCTGTAACATGAATCTTTTCTAGGAAGTATGTATCCAATTAATAATGCCAGGTTCTTTTGTTCTTTCTTTCAGATATCCTATTCAAATCGGAGTATATGTCATTGATGTCAAACAAATTTTCATGTCCTATAATATATTTAATCATTATACTTTTTATTAATTTTCTCAGAGGAATACTTGTTTTCAATTGTGTCACAGGAAAACTTGTTTATTTCAGAGAAGTAATGAATAAAGTAAAAGGTAAGGAGGTCTGAAAACATTTCTACTTGAAAGAGAATATTCAGATGTAATGCATACAAAATTGTGTAACCCTGAAGTTTAGTGCAACACAATAAACTTTATCAAAGTTATCTCAAAATCTTCGGAGATACTCAGGTTATCATACTCCGCTCCCCTCCCTCCTTGTGTGATTCTTCAGGGATAGAGTATAACTACATTTGATACTCCACTCAAGGTCTCAGAATTCTTTCAGAGAATTCCTTACTGGGTGAATGACAAGTCCTAACTGCTGACATCTTGGTTTCCAAGGCAACTTATTAATTCTCAGAGTTCCTTTCTCTGCTCAGAGTTTCACAGAAGCCCTTCTCTGTGTATCCTACAATCTTTAGGCACTTAAGGATTGAAGACAAGGCTATGATGTACAGGATCCCACAGCATTCAAATCATATTTTCAGGTTGATTGTATGCTACACAGTTATAAAAAGATCAAGAAGATATTTGTTATTTGATATTGTTTTCAGACTAAATGGCCATAATCTTAGCTAAAAGTCTAAGTTCTATCTTCTCTAAACGTTTCTAACCCTAACCCTAAAAGTCTTGCTTATGAAGCTTTAGCCTTGACATAACTTAAATAAACAAATAGATCTAGCACCAAGATCTTTAAGACAATGCCTACAATCTCTTACTGTTCCAGTGCATTCCCCAAGATTTAGCTTTTTACATATTTTCACTGTCTGTTTTACAGATATGAATAATGAAAAAAAGAGCTGGCTCTGAGCTTATCTGTGAGTGTCTACTGTTAGGTTTGTATATTGCCTTCCTACCTCTCTACTTGACTTTCAGGAGCAGAGGTGAGTAAAACTAAAACTGGATCTGGCATTTTCCCTCTTCTCTGTCTAGTGCCTTCTCATCTTGGACCCATTTAGCTGAGTAGTCTTTGTTACAACAGGAGCATTTAGGGTTTCAGCAGCTTCTCAGTGGCTTCAAGTGCTGTCCTTGGAGCTACATATTTTTCAAAGTTTTAGTATTCTATCATGACTTCTTATATTTTCATACTCACAGTTATAGTTGCTTGTATAACAATGAAATGCTCTGTTTCTCCTGGACTAGTCATCATTTAATTAACCACAGAGAGTCATTTAGAAAGCACAATTTTCTAATATCACTTATCATTTTAGTTAATCCAATAACTTATGAACATTAAAATACTTTTGGTTTAGAGATTCACTTTGAAAATTAATGAAAAATAAAAAATACAAGTTTTCTCATTTTATTTTTCATTTTATTTTCAAAGACTGCTAAAAGCTGATATTTGATCTTCTTTGATACATATGTATAGATTATTTAAAAGTAGGGCTACAATACAGCATCTAACATATATAAGATAGTGTCTGGAGACTTAGAAATTCCTCTCAATTCATTATATTTTATTAAAAAGCAACCACTGAAGAAATTAAAAAAGGTTCTAGTTATTTTCATAAGTAATTTACTTTCATCTTTATGACATTTATCAAATATTAGATAAAGATATGTCCCTTTCCAGTTTAACAAGTATTTCAGAATGGTTATCAATGAAACTTATGCCATCTACTTCATTGTAAATCATGAAAAGAGCCTCAAATCTTAAAAAAGATGAACTAAAAGGAAATTGAAAAATGCAAAAACTGTGTAAGTATATAAAAGATATAATTAGATTCCAGCACTATATAATACAGTAAATACCCTAAAATAGTCTTTCTGATTACAATACAAATTTCTATCCATGTAACACTTATACAGCTATGCAATTTTAAAGTTATTTTGGATACCAAGAACAATATTTTGAGTAATAGAAAATATAAATGTATATGAATCCTTTCCCTTCAGCTTCTTCCCCTCCATTTTTTCTATTTCTGTTAAGATTATGATATCCTGATTTTAAAGTCCATGCCAAGGTTAAATGGGCTCATTTTAATTCTAAAAACACTCTTAAGCAAGATTCTAAGAGAAGTCCACATTCATTCTACATGTACAAAGTAATGGACACTGAAATAATTTGTAAAAAAATGCTAAGTAAAATTGTACATCTCATGGAATACTATGAAGAATAGAATGTATTGACGGGGGAGGTGGTTTAGTACTTAAGAGCATTTGCTGCTCTTGCAGAGGATCTACATTCTGTTCCAGCATATGTAGCAGTTCACAATTCACTATATCTACAGTTTTATTGATTATGTTGACCTCTTCTGGCTTCATACTCAGGTGCATAAAATAAAAAAATATTGTTTTAAAAAAGAAAATAATTTAGAAATTATTCTCTCTTATCAAGATTGCAGCTATATTAACTGGGATGAGAATTTGAAGACAAAGACAATGGATGGACTCTCCCATTGGATATTGAGGGGCAATTTTCAAAAAGGCTTAGATTTCAAAATTAGAAACATAGTCTGGACTTCTTGCATATTTAAGCATGTGAAGTATATATTTTGTATTTAACAATAAAAGAATGGACTTTAAATAGTAATAGACAATAAAACTATAATAAAATATAAGAATATTTTAAAAGTCTAAATAGAATTTTTATATAGATTCAATTATACTAATTGAAAAATATAAAGACTATTTCACCCTAAAACAAAAGAATATACCTTCTTCTCAGCACTTCATGGTACTTTCTCCAAAACTGACTATATATAATCAGTCACAAAACAAGCTTCAACAGATGCAAGAAGATTGAAATAATCCCATGCATTTTATCCGATCATCATGGACTAAGAACTAAGGCTAGACTTCAATAACAACCGAAAAACAAACAAACAAACAAACAAACAAAAAACAGAAAACATGCATGGCCATAGAAACTGGACAACTCTCTACTCCATGATAACTTTGTTATAAAAGTAAGAAAGAAATTAAAGACTTCCTAGAATTCAATGAAAATGATGATGCAGCATACCTAAACTTATGGGAAACAATGAAAGTGGTGCTAAGAGGAAAACCAATGACAGTAAGTGCCCTCTTTAAGAAATTGGAGAGATCTTATATTAGCAACTTAACAGCATACCTGAAAGCACTAGAACAAAAAGAAGCAAAAATACCCAAGGAGAGTAGATGGCAGAAAATAGTCAAATTTTGGGCCAAAATCAACAAAATAGAAACAAAGAGAACAATACAAAGAATCAACAGTACCAAAAGCTGGTTCTCTGAGAAAATCAACAAGATACATAAACCTGTTGCCAAGTTAGCTAAAGGGTCCAGAGATAGTATCCAAATTAACAAAATCAAAAATTGAAAGGGAGATATAACAACAGAAACTGAGAAAAATAAAAAAAAAATTCATCAGATCCTACTACAAAAATCTATATTCAACAAAATTGGAAAATCTCAATGAAATGGATAATTTTTAATACTGATAACAAATACCAAAGTTATGTCAAGACCAGGTAAACTATCTACAGTCCCATTTCCCCTAAGGACATAGAAGATTTCATTAAAAATCTCCCAACCAAAAACAGCCCAAGGACCAGATGGTTTAGAGAGGAAATCTATCAGAACTTCAAAGAAAAGCAAATACCAACTGTCTTCAAGCTCTTCCATACAATAGAAACAGAAGGAACACTACCTAATTCATTGTATGAAGTCACAGTTATGCTGATATCCAAACCACACAAAGACCAAACAAAGAAATAGGACTTCAGACCAATATAACTTATGAATATTAATGTAAATATACTCAATAAAATTCTAGCAAACTGTATCCTAGAACACATCAAATCCATCATTCATTCACCACAATCAAGTAGGCTTCATCCCAGTTGCTCAAGGTTGGTTCAATATACAAAATTCCACTATGGTAATCCATTATATAAATGACTCAAAGGAAAAAAATCATATGATTAGAAAATTATTTGACAAAATACAATATCTTTTCATATTAAAAGCATTGGAGAGATCAGTAATTCAAGGCTGATACCTAAACATGATAGCAGCAATATACAGCAAACAAACAGCCAATATCAAACTAAATGGAGAGATACTTGAGGCAATCTCACTAAAATCAGAGACCATGATTCTCACTCTCCCCATTTTTATCTAATATAGTACTTGAAGTCCTAGCTAGAGCAATAAGACAACAAAAGAGATCAAGGGTATACAAATTGGTAAAGAATTCAAGGTATCACTATTTGTAGATGATATGATAGTATACTTAAGTGACACCCCAACTTCTACCTGAGAACTCCTACAGTTCAGATAAACAATTTTAGCAAAGTGGCTGGATATAAAATTAACTCAAAGAAATCAATAACCTTCATTTGTACAAATGATCAATGGATTGAGGAAGAAAATAGGGAAACAACATCCTTTACAATAGTCTCAAATAGTATAAAATATCTTGAGGAAACTCTAACCAAACAAGTTAAAGATCTATATGACAATAACTTCAAGTTTCTCAAGAAAGAAATCAAAGAAGACCCCAGAAAATGGAGAGATCTCCCATGCTCATGGAGTTGTAGGAATAACATAGTAAAAATGGCCATCCTACCAAAAGTAATCTACAGATTCAATAAAATCCCCATCAAAAATTCAACACAATTTTTCTCAGACATTGAAAGAACAATTCTCAATTTCATATAGGAAAACAAAAAACCCAGAATAGCAAAAACAGTTCCTAACAATAAAATAACTTTTGCAGAAATCATCATCCCTGCCCTCAAGTTGTATTACAGATCAATACTGATAAAAACTGCATGACATTTGTACAGAGACAGACAGGTCGATTACTGAAATAGATCTAAAGGACCAGACATAAACTCATAAACTGATGGGCACTTATCTTTAACAAAAAGAAAGAAAGAAAGAAAGAAAGAAAGAAAGAAAGAAAGAAAGAAAGAAAGAAAGAAAGAAAAATTTAACCCAGTGAGAACATAAAACAAGAAATTGGATATAAAGAAAAAGAGCTAGGCTTCAGATATCACATAAGATGTACCACATATGGCATGAACCAAGATTATGTATCAGTTAGCTCTCATAAGAGATGCTCCTATTTTCAGTAGATGACAACACAGAGATCAAGGTGCAAAGCATAAAAGATGTCTGTATGCTCATTCCTAAGCAGGATATTTATAGCAAACCTCCTGCCAAGGCTCATGGATCATTGCAGAAGAGAAGAAAGAAAGGATGTAGAAGTCATAGGTGGTGGTTAACTACAAGGAATTAATGTTTTCCCTACAGATCAGGGCAGTTACACATATGAACTCATAACAATTGAGACAGGATACACATGATCTGTGTAGACATGGGCAAGACAAAATTCCAGCATGGAGAATTGGTTTGGGCATGAAGTTGCACCCCTAGCTATAGAGGTATTGGCATTTGATAACTGCTGGAAGAGGGAGACTTAATTTTCTTTAAAGCTGTGACTTCTGATATTTTTACTGCTCTCTAGTGAAGAACATACACCCAGTGTTACAGGGGCTATACTTAGTGTGTTCCTGTTTTGTGCGTGAGTGTGTGTATATATGTGTGTTGATTAGACCCATGTATTTTCTCTGTGTGCTTGTTTTGGCAGCTGTGGAATCAAAAAATAAAAATAAACATTATGATGCTTTAAGATACTGGTGGATAAATGATTAAAAATAACAACATCTTATCATTTTTCACATAGGGCTCAGACCAAGCTGCACAAACACTTGGACTCACTCAAACTGCAAAACATCATAAAAACCTTGCATAGGTAGCCTAAACTTTGCCCAGAAATGAAAGCTATTTAAAGCCTCTTTTTCCTCTTTCTTGTTGACTAGGGTTCTGTGATTTGGTTTATTAACTTATACATATTTTCCTGTCTCTATTTTACTCATATTCCTAATATTTCTTTCTTTTTCTTCCTCCAGCTTCTATTTTGGATGATGCATATCCATTGTTTAGTAACTGGCTGTGGGACATGTGCATAATCTTGGTTTTAACGATGATAGTTTTTACTGGGCTCATTTTGTTTCTACTTTGGACCCTGAACCGTAAGTGAATGTGGGGTGGCAGATAATGGACTTGTTGTGTATCAATGAAAAGAGAGGCCCCTGGTCTTGTGAAGGCTTGATGTCCCATTGTAGGGGAATGCCACGGCAGGGAGGCAGAAGTGGGTAGGGGAACACCCTCATAGAAGCAGGAGTGAGGGATGAGATAGGAGGATTCGGGGGGACTGGAAAAGGGGATTACATTTGATATGTAAATAAAGAAGTTATCTAATAAAAAATAAAAAGAAAAGAGGAAAAAAGTGTCTTCTATAACTTACCAAGACCAAGATGGTACTACATAGGTTTTCATTTATTCAGCCACTGTCCTTGAATGGTTACAAAGACATAGAAAAAATCTCCATGGCTACCCAGAGTGAAAATAGACCTTCAGAGCTATTTAAACCTCTTAAAATAATTTAAACACAGACATGAAAGGAAATTGTGGTGCAATCTTATCACTTTAAGAGAAATACAACTGGACCTGAAAAGTAAATCTTGACATCTGCTGGCATGGGGAGACGAAGAAGAGGAAGAGAGACAGCCATGTAAGACAAGCACTCACACATAGAATGGAACATTTGTTTCACAGAGTGAATGAGAAAGCAAGTATCTGAAAGAAAAAAAGCAGAAAAAGGAAAAAAACTATAAAATACTTTACTAAAAATATTTTCTTTATTTAAAAAATATTGATTGGAGTCATAAGTTAAATTTTTTATATAATCACAAAATAATGGTACACTGATTTTAATATGTATTTTCTTCCAAAACATTCTAAAAAGAAACAATGTATATTTGAAATCCTTTATTTACTGATTGCTCTGAATTTCTTTTCCTGATTTTTAAAAATGCAACCCTAAAACATGATTTATTTTGCTGGGTTTTTTTTCTATTAGCCAAAGAAAAGGAAGCAGAGTGTCACTCAGAGATGGGACGTCCAATCCCATTCTTACACTGTCATTCTTTGATTTTTTTCCTTTTCTTTTTATTGAAAATACAATTTTTTCTCACATGATATGCCATGATGGCAATTTCCCCTCCCTCCACTCCCAGTTCCTGTCTATATTCCCTCCTGTAGAGATTCACTCTTTTTTTGTCTCAATAGGAAAAAAACAAAAAATAAAATAAAATAAGCAAATGACTTTTTAAGGGATAATAATAAATTATAACAAAACAAGCAATAATAGAATAAACAAAAACTAATACAGAATGGCTGTTTATTTATCGAGGCTCTGATAGATACAAAGAAATAAATATGGATGTTTGTCAAATACGTTTATATTAAATTCCCCTTTTATATTAAATTATGTATAGATACAAATGTATATAGAGTAATCTATAGGCCCTAGATCAACTGACTTTTGGAATTTTAAAAGTATACTGTTTAGTCTTCAAAAAGGAAGGATGACATACTTTGCATTTGCAGGTAGTAAGTTCTTAAAATAAAGTTTTATTATATGCTCAAAAATACTTAGACTGGATTTGGTTAGACAAAATAGCTTGCAAATTTAAAAGATTAATTTTGGAATTGGCTTAGAAGTAGAGATACTTCTAAGATACTTCAATATTAAATTTTTTATTTTATTGATCATTTTATTTATTTATATTTCAAATGTTATCCCACTTCCCAGCTCCATTCCTTATTCTATCCCCTATTCCCCCCTACATCTATGAGGTTGCTCTCCCATCTTCAGGGGATCCCTTGGCCTCCCAAAAAGCCAGGGACATAGTCCCAGCCCCTTGGATATCGTAGATGCAACTGGAAATGAGGGCAGATTGGGTGGGGAAGGAAGCAGCAGCATGGTTGTTCTGTGTTTGCTCAGGGCAGGAGAGTCGCTGGTCCCAGGTCTCACTGCTGGAGATGCTGGGGCT
>JADRCC010155096.1:0-10308 GCA_019843855.1 Hylomyscus alleni
GTGTGTGTGTGTGTGTGTGTGTGTGTGTGTGTGTGTGTGTGTGTGTGGCATTCTACTGGGGCATGAACAACTTTCAAGTGGCCAAATACACAAAGAAAACTGACTCTACCTCAGCAGCTATCAACAGCCAATGACTACTCTAAAACTTATGATGCCATAGAGCCCCTCCTCTGTCCATACTGGAATTTTGGCAGACTAGATCTTATGCAGGTATTGTGCAGGAAACCACAATTGCTTGGCACCTCCAACCCTCACATCATGACCAGAAGTCATTATTTCACAGACCTCCCAACTCACTCACTTACTCTGAAGTTCATTCTGCCTTTTGTTCCCTAAACCTTGGTTGGTAGGAGGTTGTCTGTCCCTGCCTCCCCAGCATTGGGATTGCGTGTACACAGCACTATACTTGGTTTTTGTCTTTTTACATAAGTCTTGGGGAGCTAAACACAGGTATCCATGATTGTATGGGCAGCACGTTGTCAAATTAACCATCCACCCCACCTCTTGCCCTTATTTTTTTATTCTTTCTCTTTCTTTTCTTTCCATTTTTTCCTGTTCTCTGTCCTCCTCCTTTCTCTCCCTACTCTCACTGAGGTTTGAACTTTTATAGGCATGATTACTATTGACACGCTCTCATTTTTTATTTTTAATTATTTCTTGGTTGTGTTTATTTACTTTTTTGATAGTTTCTTACATGTTTCTAATACATTCTTGTCAAATGCATCTATCTGCCCTGTTTTGTCCTTATCGCACCCCTACAACTCCCTCGCTTTCTTGTAATCAAGTCCCTATTTGACTATTTGTCTCTTTGCTTTGCTTTTGGTTTTGCTTTGCCCCTCACTTTGTTTAATCAAGCCTACCTTAGTGGGAATGGCTATGAAGCTATCTCCTGGAGCATAAATAACTTACCATTGACTTCATAACTGAAGACAATGACTTTCTCCACTAATCATCCTACACTGCAGTCATCTCCCCTAGAATGGACTGACCCCATGAGCCCTTGGTTCATCTATGACTGAATATTTACTGACTCAGCCTTGTGCAGGCTCCATGTAGGCAAGTATAGCTGTTTGTTAGTCATGTTGTACCCCTAAACCACTTTTCATCAACCTACCTTATTATCATTCAGCTCTTAAATTCTTTATACCCAATCTTCTGTGATTTTCCCAGAACTTTGCTCATAGTACTGAATGTGAACTCTGCTCTGCTGAGTAAGCCTTGGATCTATTCAGAATAGTCAAGTCACTATTGCACCATTAAGTAACTATTGTCGAGAAAGTTAGTAGACCAACATGTAACTGTGGATGACTGTTGCTGACCTTTCATTTTTTCCTCTAGTTGTCTGCATGGGAACTTCCAAATGCAATAAAGATGCCTTAGTTACTTTCTTGTTGCTGTGATAAAACACCATGACCAAGGCAACTTATAGAAGAAAGGGTTTGTTTTGCTATGTACAGTTCTAGAGGGAAAACAGTCAATTACCATCATGGCCAAGAAACATGGCAGCAGGAACAGCTGAAAACTCATATCTCTAACTGCAAGCAAGAAACACAGGAAGAAAATGTGGACTCAAAATGGTGCAAGTCTTTTAGCTCTCAAAACCCAACCCTAGTGTCATACTTTCTCCAGCAAGGTCACAAACAGACCCATGAACCGGGGACCAAGTATTCAAATGCTTAGGGATATGGAGTAATCTGTTATCTAATTCAAACTACAATAGAGGACTAACCAACAGGAAGGAAACCTCTAGCTCAGTTCTATCACAATTTCTCTGTATTTTGCCTACAAAGTGTATGGTATCTTCAACAATAGTCTCATACCATCCAATTTTGCTGGGTAACCAATGACAACTAGTATAGTTTTTGAAGACTCTGGGGTCTTTTTGTTTCATTCAATATAGGGAAGTGCCTCACATCTGGCGTTGGAATTTTCTTTTAATAACTTAGACTTCTGAGATCATCATTATCCATCCAATATTGGTACATCTATTCAGAGTCCTTTTAATATATATATTATAATTAGCTTATAAAGTAGTGGACTTCCACGTAGTTTCATCCTACGTGTTTATCTTTGGTTAGTCTTTTCCATGAATTCCATCTTCTCCCCCATCTTTCTTGCCTATCCTTGTTTAAACTTGCCACTGCCAGTATTTCTTTCCTCTGTTTCAATATCATGTGTGTACTACCATTCTCACCTTTCTTCAAAGCTCTTTTCTCCCTCACTATGACCCCTTTCTTGCTTCCACATTTCTACAGGCATTCCATGATAACCAAATCTAAAAAATGCAATGCTGTGTTTCACATATAAGAAAGGGCATATGGCATTTGACTTTCTGAGCCTGAGTTACCTCATTCAATATAATTTTTCTAGTTCCATTCATTTTTATACAAATTCTGCTTTTCTTTCCAGCTGAATACAAACACATTGTATCCATGTGCCACATTTTAATATTTATTGATCTCTTGGTAGATATGTATGATGATTCCATTTCCTAGATATTATGAATAGGACAGCGATGAATAAAGATGCCCTTGTTTTTAATAACTGAGTAGCATTCCATTGTGTAAATGAATCACATTTTCTTTATCCATTCTTCAGCTGAGGGGCATATGGGTCTTATCCAGTTTCTGGCTATTACAATTCAAGTTGCTCTGAACATAGTAGAGCATGTGTCTTTTTGATATGATAGACCATCTTTGAGTATATACCCAGGAGTGGTATAGCTGGGTCTTGAGGTAGAACTAGTCCAGATTTTCTGAGAAACACCAAACTGATTTCCAGAGTGGTTGTATAAGTTTTCATTTCCACAAGCAAAGGAAGAATGTTCCCCTTGCTCCACATCCTTACCAGCATGTGCTGTCTGTCCCTTAAATTTTTTATCCTAGCCATTCTGACTGGTGTGAGGTGGAATCTCAGAGTTGTTTTGATTTGCATTTCCCTGATGAGTGAGGGAAAATAATCCCACATTGACTCAAAGCATATCATGTTATATGTTATTTGTAGCATTTCACCAAATTTACTACATTATCTCTAGAAAATATGTCTAATTGTTCTAATTTACTTTGGAAATTCAGTTTTAACATGTGATAATAAAGCTATAAAAGTTTAATATAATCACTTTAAAGGATACCAAAATTTGGAAGAAGGAGTAATAGATTATAGCTATATTCTGTAGCTACATCAAACTCTATTCTCTACAGTATAGAGATTATGATTTTTTTCAGGTAGCTATAAAAGACAACAAAGTTAATAGCTACTTGTTAATTATAGATCATTAATTAATTTTGAAACTTAATAGAAGACTCTGGACTCAACGGGTTATATTTAGAAATATACAGGTTACATTTAGGAATACATATTCATATATTAACACATGTATACATGTAATAACAATAAAAAAGAGGTCATGTACTTGAAGGATAAAGAGGAGGGACATATGGAAGTGTTTGGAGGGATGAATGGGATTGTAGCTAAATTGCAATCTCAAAATAAAAAATAAATGAATAGAAGACTTACAGGAAACTTTTATTTCCAAGTTGTATCAGTACATTTTTAATAAAAATATAAGAAAAGTTCTAACAGGCATGGTGTATAAATAGGAATGAAAATGTTTTAAAGTCTTCAATTGTTATTTTTACAACAAATTGTTATAATATGACAAAGACATAAGTTTGATGCTAGCAAAGCCTAATATTGTACTTGTGTCTCACAATTTTAGATGAGCAAAAATGTGAATATGATCACAATACATGTATTCATGCATAAAATTCTAAAACAATTGATAAAAATAATTATTTTAAAAACTATATATTCATGAAAGGAGCTCTGACCTTGTTAGTTAGCAGCGTGTCTTAAAAATAAATACTAGTTAACCTGATAAAACAAGTTAATGAGTTAGGTGGCCATTATATATTTAGTCTATAACAAATTCAAGTGTGTGTATGTGTGTGTACATGATATACATATGTGTAGTTACATAGCATAGTGTCATAGTGTATATGTGGAGGTCAGAGGACAGCTTTGGAGTTATCTTTTTCCACCTTTCTATAGGTTCTGGGGATAAAATTCAGGATGCTGTGCTTGTGCAACAGGTACATTAATCATCAAACAATCTTGTTGACCCTGTTACAACATTTCAATTAATTTAAAATATTTTAAATAGTTGGAAATTTTGTAGGTGGGTTGGTGTCCCCATCACTTCCCTGGAGGTGATCTCTTCGTGTTCCTTATCCCTGTTGTTGGACATTTCAGCTAAGGTCACTTGCATTGAGTCCTGGGAGCCTCCCCATCTCAAGTCTCTGAAACTTCTTAGAGATTCCCTCTATCCCCCAACCCCAGCAGCTGCATATTTCCATTCATTCTTCTGACCCTTTGAGCTTCTCTTCTGTCTCTCTTCACACCTGATTCTGCCTAACCTCATTCCCATCCCCTCCTGTCTCCCATCCAGATCCCTCCTTCCCTCTGGCTCCCATGACTATTTTGTTTCCCCTTTTAAGTGGGATTTAAGCATCCTCACTTGGCCCTTCCTTCTTGTTTAACTACTTTGGTTCTTTAGGGGTATATTATGGGTACCCTGTACTTCATGGCTAATAGCCACTTATCGTGAGTACATGCCATGAATGTCCTTTTGTGTCTGGGTTACCTCACTCAGAATGATACTGCTCCTGTCTAAAAGAAATGCAGGGATAAAAATGGACCAGAGTCTGAAGGAATGGTCAACTAGTGATGGGCCAAACTTGAAATCCATCCCATGCATGCACAACAAACCCCAACACTATTACAGATACCAAGATGTGCTTGCTGACAGGAGCCTGGTATGGCTGTCCTCTAAGAGGTTCTGCCAGCACCTGACTAATACAGATGCAGATACTCACAGCCAAGTACTGGACTGAGCCCTGGGACCCCAAGGGAAAAGTTAGAGGAAGGATTGAAGGAGCTGAAGGGGATTGCAACCCCATAGGAAGAACAACAGCATCAACTAACCTGGACCCCTCAGAAATCCCAGAGACTAAGCCACCAACCAAAGAACAAGCATGGGCTGGTCCAAGGCCCTCAACACATTTGTAGCAGAGGACTACCTTTTTTTAGCCTCAATGGGAGAGGATGCACCTAATCCTGTGGAGACTAGATACCCCAGGGAAGAGGGATGCACGGGAGTGGGGAGGAGCACCCTCTTAGAGGCAAAGTGGAAGGGAAAATGGGATGAAGAACTGTAGGAGGGGGACCTGGAGGGGGACAATATTTGGAATATAAGTAAATACTTAATAAAATATTACAAATGATTTTCAAATAAAGGATTGGCATTGTACCTGATGCCCTTCTACATTACAGAATCCAGAGACTACAGTTTTTGAACATAAATATTTATTATCCTCTTGTATTAGTCCCCTTAGGTGGTTGCAGTCATGAAAAATTTCAAATGTATTTTAGTCAAGGATGATTTTCCTTTTCAAAAACAAAGACTTCCATATAACCAATAGCTTACAAAATGTTTTTTGTTGATTTTGTTTTATTGTTTCAGACGCTTTTCATAAAACTTCTCAATATGAACATTCAACATGCTAATTTGTGGCTCTCTACAGACTGCCAGTGAACACTAGGAATAATTTGGTAATATCTGCTGACACTTTCTCTGTCATTTGGTTGAGAAATCACGGTAAAATCTACCCTTATAAAGGGTAATAGGTTTGCTTTCTTACCTATTTCTGTTTTACTTACTTAGTAGACATGATCCTAGTAAATGTGTTTATAAATAGCTTAGCATTTGGCAAGGTAGAAAATTACCATCAGTGGGATTAGTACATCTCAGTTATTTGTTTTATAAATGAATATTAGATTAAAAGGAGAATGTCTTTAATTATAAATACTGACAGTGATCTCTGACTCTCATTTTCACTATAATCTTTTTTAATTTTTATTTTCTATTAATTAATTTATTTTTTTACATTCCATATTTTATTCCCCTCTGACTGTTCCATATCCCATACCTCCTCCCCACCCCCTTGTCTCCACGTGGATATCCCTACCCCCACCCCCTCCACCTGACCTCTAAACTCCCTGGGGCCTCTGGTCTCTTGAGGGTTAGTTGTACCATCTCTGAATGAACACAGGCCCGGCAGGCAGTCCTCTACTGTATGTGTGTTGGGGGCCTCATATCAGCTGGTGTATGCTGCCTGGTTGGTATTCCAGTATCTGAGAGATCTTGGGGGATGTGGTCGTGTCACTTTTTTATGTTTCATGTGTGTGACCAGAGTCATAGGCCAAGACAGATAATGTTACCTTATTTTTGATGTTGTGTGAATTTTATGAGAATTGCCAGGTACATTGGTGTTGGTGTATGATTGTAGTCATAGCATTCCGGAGACTGAGGCAGGGGAATTTTCATAAGTTCAATGCTACCACATGTAACATAATGAGACTGTGTTTTAAGGGAAACAAAAAAAGTGAGATTTATGGGGAAAGTATTTTGTGAGATTGCTTTACAAATTACTAAAATTATAGTTCAGAATAACTTATAAATTATATATTTAAGTTAAAAGCAATTTAATTGAATAATATTGAAGGACTTCTGAAAAGCTTTTGGTCAAATGTATGCGTATACTATTACATCTGCAGTATCTGACCACAAGTGATTAGTGATTAATATGGGAGGGCCTATCACCTGGTTCCTTTCCTGACTTCCTTTGATGATGGTATGGTTGTGGTGTTTATCACAACTAAGATAGAAGGAAAATATGGTTTTCACCAATTGCAAGATTCACTGAATTTTTATACTGTCTGTTAAGTAAAATACTCACCAGTTCATGCATCCCATAAGTATTTTGGCTGTCCTTTTACTTTTGAATTACAGTTAAAATAACCTTCTATTTGAGTCTGAATCTTGCTACCTCAATTTTGTTGTTTTTGTTTTGTCTTAGAAATTATGAGGGCAAACCAATGAATGATGCCGAGTCTTCAGAATGCTGGAATAAAAATGCTTGCTGCAATTTTAAAGGCTAAATCTTCAGTGTTGGTGAACATTTTTCTTTTTACAAAGGGCCAGGGAAGAAATAGCATTCAACTGTACTGATAGTAAGCTTCCATAGACAATACAGAATAGAGTGTATCTATGTAGTATTAAGACTGTGCTTTCCAAAACAGGCTGTAATATATTTTAAAAATATGTACAAATGCCCAACAAATATATGTAAAGAAGTTCAGTATTATTATTCATTAGGAAAATAAAAATGAAAGTTACTTCGTATTTAGCTAAGGATGCATATAATTAAAGAAAAACAACTGAAAATAGTATTTAGACAGCTTCATAGAAATTGGAACATAATACATTGCCATCTTTGGGATCTAAAACTTCAACTGTGGAAGTTTGATTAAGTAAATAATTACTCATATGATCTAAAAGTTTCATTCATAGGTACTGCCTTAGTTAATTTTCTACTGCTGTGAAAAGATACCATGACCAAGGTAACTTACCAATAAGGCATTTAATTGTGGGCTTGCTTACAGTTTCAGAGGGCTAGTCCAGGATCATCACAGTGGAGATCAAGGCAGAGGCCATTTAGGCATGTTGTTGAAGCAGTAGCAGAACTTACATTTTATCTGCAATTAGAGGTAGAGAAAACAACTGGGCTTAGGCTTTTAAAACCACAAATCCAACTTCCTATGACATATCTCTTCTAACAATGTCACAGCTCCTAATCCTTTCCAAAATAGTTCCACCAACTTGGGACCAAGTATTCAAATGGTATGAACATAAGAGGACCATTTTTGATTCACACCATTGCCGGTACATGCCCTTAAAAGATGAAATGGCTATTCTTTACATACTGTTACAAAAATGTTCATAGCAATATTATTCACAATGGTCAAAGCTGGAAACGATCTAAAAGTTCACCACCGAATAGCATACCAACACAAGAGCATTGTGTGGCAACAAAAAGGAATAAAGACATGTACATATTATGACATGGGTAAACCTTAGTACTATGCCAGATGACAGAAGTCATATGCAAAAGGTATGATTCCATTTGTATTAAAGATCCACAATAGGTAAATCCATGGAGACAGCAGATGAGGACTAAGAATAAGGAATGGATGATTAATAAACACTTCCTTGAGAAACGATGAAAATGTATTAGAATTAAATATAGATGATGAGGCTGCAGAACTCCTGTCCTAGTCTCTTGCTTTGCTCTCCTCTTCAGACAAGATGAGCTTCACCACCCTTTCCACTACCTTCTCCATCAACTACCAGTCCCTGGGCTCTATGTGGACTCTCAACCAGTGGGTCTGGCCTGCCAGTAGCACAGCCAGTGTGTCTATACAGGGGCTGAGGGCTCCAGTCTCAGATATCCCTGTCTTGCTCAGTCTGGGGTGGCTCCGTGGGGTCTGCAGGCCTGGCGGGAATGGGTGGAATCCAAACCGAGGAGACCATGCAAGACCTCAACGACTGCCTGGCAGCTACTTAGACAAGGTAAAGAGCCTGGAGACAGAACAGGAGACTGAGAATAAAATCTGGGAACATCTGGAGAAGGGGTCCCAGGACGTCAGAGACGGGAGCCACTACTTAAGACCATCGAAGACCTGAAGGCTCAGATCTTTGTGAATTCTGTGGACAATGCCTGAGTCATCCTGCAGATTGACAATGATGCTGATGAGTTTATAGTTAAGTATAAGACAGCACAGGCCATGCACCAGTCTGTGTGACTGACATCAATGGACTCAGCAAGGTGGTAGATGACACCAATATCACAAGGCTGCAGCTGGAGACAGAAATAGAAGCACTCAAGGAGGAACTGGTCTGGAAGCCCAGATCGCCAGTTCTGAGTTGACTGTGGAAGTGGATGCTCCCAAATCTCAGGACCTCAGCAAGGTCATGGTGGACATCCGTGCCCAGTATGAAGCACTGGCTCAGGAGAATCTCGAGGAATTGGACAAGTACTGTTCTCAGCAGATTGAGGAGAGTACCACAGTAGTCATCATTAAGTCTGCTGAAATCAGGGATTCTGAGACCACACTCACAGAACTGAAGCACACCTTCCAGACCTTGGAGATTGACCTGGACTCTATGAAAAACCAGAACATCAACTTGGAGAACAGCCTCGGGGGCATGGAAGCCCAATACAAGGCACAGATGGAGCAGCTCAATGGGGTCCTTCTGCACCTGGAGTCAGAGCTGGCACAAACTTGGGCAGAGAGGCAGCACTAGACCCAGGAATATGAAGCCCTGTTGAACATCAAGGTCAAGCTTGAGGCTGAGAGTCTCAAGGATGCCCTGGATTCTAGCAACTCCATGCAAACTGCGCAGAGGACAACTGCTGATAAGGTCACAGATGGCAAAGTGGTGTCAGAGACCAACGACACCAGAGTTCTGAAGCTGAGAAGGAGGAAGTCCCTGGGTACTGAGGGACCAATAAAAGTTTAGAGCTCACTGAAAAAAATATAGATCATGAATACGAACCACTGAATGACTAAATTCCACTGAAGTGGACAGTTTAATGTAGTTAATTCCATGTTTTATGAACTTCACCTCTAAACAAAAATGGAGTATTATGATGATTGACCACAGTTTACTGACCTTTGCTCTATCTGATACTTGAGTAACTTCAATCTCCTTCATTTCTGAGCTGTTTTCCATCTCTAATATCATGAGAACTACTAAAGAATATGCCTAAATTTGCAGAAAAAAAGTATGTGGCTATAAATGCAACTCAACTACCAAGAGCTGATAAAACATAGAATGCTTCTCTCAGGTTTTTCTCAGCACATCATCATCATCATCATCATAATCAACAACAACAACAACAACAAGAACAACATCACCATCAATAACAAGAACAAGAACATGATTATTTTGAAGCAGAGTGTCAATGTGTAGTCCTTGCTAGCCTAGAACCTCACTATATAGATCAGCCTGGCCTTGAATTCATAGAGTTCCATCTGTCTGCCTTCAAAGTACTGGGAAAGGGGCTTAACACCATTCCAAATTGAAAAATGTTTATAGAAGCAGCCTTGCTAAGATATAACACACACACACACACACACACACACACACACACACACCATACAATCCACCTATTTAAGTTAGTTACATGATTTATGTTTTTTAAAATCATATTCTATGAATTGTCTAACTACTTCTATATTTAATTTTAGACCATTTTGGTTGTTTCTATATTTTAGCCAGTACAATAATACACCTGGGGTATTGGAAAATAGTTCAGTGGTAGGATATAGATATGGATCCCCAGAACCCAAGTCAAAGAGCCAGGTGCTATGGTACATGCTTATAGTCAGTCCTAGTACTGGGGA
>JADRCC010155101.1:0-11323 GCA_019843855.1 Hylomyscus alleni
AGAGAGAGAGAGAGAGAGAGAGAGAGAGAGAGAGAGAGAGAGAGAGAGAGAGAAGGCAAGAGAAGAAAAAAAGAGCAAGAGAGATATATAGAGAGAGAAGGCAAGAGAAGAAAAAAAGAGCAAGAGAGATAGGAAGAGGGCAAAAGAGGAAGAGTGAGAGAGGAAAGAGGGTAAGAAAGGAACAAAGAGCAAGAGAGCAAGGAGGGGGCACACCGGCACACCACCCCTTATATTGTATGGAGCGTGGCATCTCTGGCTTGTGGTCAGATGACTGGGTGTAGTGTCCAGCTAGAACACTGGGAGCTTGGGGCATTGTCTGCCTGATAGAGCACACATCTCCTGTGGGTGCCACTGTGAAGGGTTGTGACTGAAGTAGAGGCCACAGACTCAGGAGTTATGGCCGAGCTCTTTCAGCCCCCTGCAAGCAGAAAACTGCCCATGGAGGCTCTTGGGCTCAAGGCCAAATATTTGACTGAGCCTAAGTTACCTGAACAGACAACCTGCCCTACAGCAAACCTTCTTGATTCTGATGCTTTCCACAAAAAGCAGTGGGCAGGAGCAAGGGGTTCAAGATGTCTTAACAAAAGGTTAGTTTGTAGTTTGTTGACTAACCTTTAAAATAACCTTTCTTTAGGAAAGACCATTACCCACATCAACTTTATTGGTAATCATTATGAGGTCACTCTCCAAAACAATTCAGTTTTAAGCTGGAATACAGATTCTGCTTAAGTATAGGCATTTTAGTATACACTCATTCAATACTGTCTCTTGTCTGGATACATCATACTCAGAAGCTTCATAGCTATGGAAACATCATGGATAGATAGGAGGGTGCTGTCACAGATGAAATGTCTTACTCAATAGACCAGAAAAACAAATTAAGAGCTACATTGTACGATTATTATTATAACTAAATTTTCAGACCAGAACTAAAGTTCCCGTTTGGGAAACTTCAGAGGTTACCAAAAATATCCATTTTATATTTTAAAGTGAAAATAATATTTCATGCATGCACATGAGAGACAGGGAAACATTGAGAGAAACAGTTATAGAGACAGACAGAGACAGAGAGATACAGAGACTACAAGCAGTGCACTTGCTGGCCAGGTAAAACCAAACCCTAACGATTCTTAGTGCAAACAGTAGAAAAAAATTAAGATAAAAATTAAAATATTTTAAAATATCTAAAAATATAAAATAATATATTTTACAGATCATAGTTTTAATGGCAGCAACTGTGCGTAATTATGTCCTCATTAGTAAATGGCTGTCTTCAGAGGAATCTTCCAATAGGAACGTAGAGCCATAAAGTCTAAAACTTCAGATAGTCATCACACATGTAAATTTATATGTACAAGGTGCAGTTCATCAGTATATACAATTAAGAACAGTACTTATATCTTTGTTTTTTAAACTATACATGATACTGAATGAAGCTAAGTTTAAAAATTAAATATAATAAAATGTACAGAAAGTTTGGTTATTAATATGGCACCTTGTATACAAAATTAGTTATAAAATTGTTAAATTCTTAACTATTGTCAGACTATTATTCTTTGTTCTATACTAAGTGTTTTTCTTTTTCGCTCAATGAGAAACTATTTCTCACAGACACTAAAATGTTGTTTATAAAAATTCAATCTTGTTTTGCAGATTAATCATAAATGTAAGTCAGGAGTCTAACTCACACATCTGTAAGATTTAAAATTGAACTAAAATGTTTTATCTGTCTTTAAATACGTAAAGATTGGTAATATCCTATGGCAATTGCCTAGAATAAACAGATTCTCTTTACACAGCCATTAAATAGTTATTGATTTATGTTTAAGAAGTTATCTAAGTTCACATGTTTATATATATATATATATATATATATATATATATATATATATATATATGGTTTTTCGAGACAAGGTTTCTCTGTAGCCCCAGCTGTCCTGAAACTCACTCTGTAGACCAGGCTGGCCTCCAACTCAGAAATCCACCTGCCTCTGCCTCCCAAGTGCTGGGATTAAAGGCATGCGCCACCACGACCTAGCCACATGTTTATATTTTTAAATGCAATAAAACATTGATTTTATGAGTTTTTAGATTTCTCCAGAAAATACATATTGATTCACTTTTACAAGTGAGTGGGCAAATAGAATACATGCTGGTAAAGTCAGCTTCTGGCTGAGAATAACTTGTTAATACCATGTTTGATCTACATTCTGAGCATGGAACTCCATTATTCTGAATAAATATAGTAAACACAAAATAATGATTTATTATTACTACTTGATACACCACTGAAATATAAATTATTTTAAATTTTAATTTGGTATCTTATAATACATCAGTACCACGATTCATTCTGATGTTTAATTTGTCCTGGATTTGGCCAATATAGGTTTCTTCCAGCTGGTGCTAGAGTTTTGTCATGTTCCCATCTGGTATTTTATGAATACTTAACTGGGCTAAATTTGAATCTTCAGACAAAAATGAGACTTTCCAACACATTTAGTATAGCAAAGATTTTAAATGTCAAAAAAATCATTGCCACAGAAAGCTAGATATAAACAGAATGCCTCTATTCCATATTATTCTTAATGTTCATATAAGAATTTCAACAGAATAAAATTGATGGCTCAAATTAGAATCACAGAACTTTAGACTGAGGGTGATTTATTTTTTGCTTTCCTGTATAAAGTTGGTCATTTCTATTGCCAACAGGAAATATTGAAATACTTAAAAGGCAATGTGGTTCTATGATATCCATTCACATTATAGAATTTACATTATTATACTTAAATATCCTTCCTAAGAAAATATACTTCTGAAGTTTATTTCAACAAATAAATAAAATTAATTATACCTTTTAGATTCATTAAAAATTAGATCATTATAAAAAAGTTTCCAGTGATACTTTGAAAGCCTATTGCTAGTTGTATCATTAGCCATGACTACTTCATAAACCAAGACATTCCAATTTAGACTGAATGAAAATAAAATAAATTAGAGAATGTTCAATGTCTTATATGTGAATATATGAACATTTTCATTATAAACCACACTTTGAATAGTAAATAAAATGTTTGCTGTAGTTTCATTTTTTTTAAATTTTCTCATGTACTGCATCCTGATCTCTGTTTCCCTTTACTTCCCTTCCTCCTCCAGTTTCTCCTCATTTCCTCTCTCCCCTAGATTCAGGTCCTCTACATCTCCACAGACAAGAGCAGTCCTCTCAGGGACATCAACCAAACATGGCATAAAAACTTACAATAAGGCAGGAGGCTCAGGCCACAGAAGTGACAGGGCCCCAGGGACAGGATCCTTTCTACCTCCATCTATAACTAGGAGGGACAGCTGATCCATAGTCGTCTGCTCACCTTTCCTGAAAGCTGAGAGTTTGTTACCAGGGAGTCCTCTGACCCTGGGTCTCAGGCAAGATTACCATTTTCTCTCTTGAGACTTTCTAAGGTGGGACCAGTCTGGAGTCATAGACCACAGAAGCTGCAGAGCAACTGGGACAAAGTCCTTCATTCATCCATCTGCACCCAGGAGGGACTGCAGATTCACAGCCCTCTGCACACTGATATTACCAGGGAAGAGCTGATCTCTCAAAAGTGCTAACACAGGCTTACAGATCTACAGAAGGAACAAGCTGCATCCAGAGACAACAAGATCATCTAACACAAGAGATTAACAGATGACAAAAGGTAAATGCAAGAATTTAATCAACAGAAACCAAGGCTACTTGGCATCATAAGAACGTAGAACTCCCACTACAGCAAGTCCTGGATACCCCAACACACCAGAAAAGCAAGATTTGGATCTAAAATTATATCTCATGATGGTGATAGAGGAATTTAAGACAGACATAAATAACTCCCTTAGAGAAATATAGGAGAACACAGGTAAACAGGTACAAGCCCTTAGAGTAAACACAAAAATGCCTTAAAGGATTACAGGAGAACATGAGTAAACAGGTAGAAGGCCTTAAGGAGGAAACACAAAAGTCCCTTAAAAAATTAGAGGAAAGTGCAACCAAACATGTGAAGGAATTGACCAAAACCATCCAAGACCTAAAAATGAAAGTAGATACAATTAAGAAATCACAAAGAGAGACAATTCTGGAGATAGAAGACCTAGGAAAGAACTCAGGAGAAATAGATGCAAACATCATCAACAGACTACAAGAGATATAAGACAGATTCTTAGGTCCAGAAAATATCATAGAAAACATTGACACAACAGTCAAGGAAAATGCAAAATGTAAAAGGATCCTAACCCAAAACATCAAGGAAATCCAGTACAAAATGAGAAGACCAAACCTAAGGATAACAGGTATAGAAGAGAGTGAAGACTTTCAACTTAAAAGGCCAGTAATATCTTCAACAAAATCATAGAAGAAAACTTCCTGAAACTAAAAAAGGAAATGCCCATGAACATACAAGAAGCCTACAGAAATAGTTTGGACCAGAAAAGAAATTCTTTCTGTCACATAATAGTCAGAACACAAAATGCACAAAACAAAGAAAGAATATTAAAAGCAGTGAGGGAAAAAGGTCAAGTAACATATGAAGGCAGACCTATCAGAATTACTCCAGACTTCTCCCCAGAGACTATGAAAGCCAGAAGAACCTGGGCAGATGTCATACAGATTCTAAGATAACACAAATGCCAGGCTAGGCTACAATACCTAGCAAAACTCTCAATTACCATTGATAGAGAAAACAAGATATCCCATGACAAAACCAAATTCACACAATATCTTTCCACAAATCCACCCATTCAAAAGATAATAAATGGAAAACTCCAACAAAAGGAGGGAAACTATATCCTAGAAGAAACAAGAAAATAATCTTCCAACTAAAAGAAGACAGCCACATGAACAGAATTCCAACTCTAACAACAAAAATAACAGAAAGCAACAATTACTTTTCCTTAATATACATTAATATGAATGGACTCAATTCCCCAATAAAAAGACATAGGCTATCAAACTGGGTACATAAACAGGACCCAACAATTTGTTGCATACAGGAAACCCACCTCAGTGACAAACACAGATACTACCTAAGAATAAAAGACTGTAAAACAATTTTCCGAGTAAATGGTCCCAAGAAACAAGCTAGAGTAGCTATTCTAATATTGAATAAAATCTACTTTTAACCTAAATCAATCAAAAAAGATAAGATGGGACACTTCATACTCATCAAAGGTAAGATCTACCAAGATGAGCTCTCAATTCTGAACCTCTATGCTCCAAATGCAAGGGTATCTACATTCATAAAAGATACTTTACTAAGGCTAAAAGCACACATAGCACACACAGTAATAGTGGGAGACTTCAACACCTCACTCTCTGCAATGGACAGATCATGGAAACAGAAACTAACCAAAGACACAGTGAGAGACTAACAGAAGTTATGAAACAAATGGAATTAACAGATATTTATAGAACTTTTTTTTTCATTTTTTCTAGACAGGGTTTCTCTGTATAGCCTTGACTGTCATGGAACTCACTCTGTACACCAGCCTGGTATCAAACTCAGAAATCCACCTGCCTCTACCTCCCAAGTGCTGGGATTAAAGGTGTGCACCACCACTACCCAACCAGAACTTTTTATCCTAAAACAAAAGGATATACCTTCTTTTCAACACCTCATGGTACCTTCTCCAAAATTGAACATATAATTGGTCACAAATCAGGCCTCAACAGATACAAGAAAATTGAAATAATTTCTTGCATCCTATCAGATCACCATGGACTAAGGCTGCTCCTCAATAACAACATAAACAATAGAAAGCACACATACACATGGAAGCTTAACAACACTACTCAATGATAACCTGGTCAAGGAAAAAAGAAAGAAAGAAAGTAAAGAGTTTCTAGAGTTTAATGAAAATAAAGCCATAACATACCCAAGCTTACGGGACACAATGAAAGCAGTTATAAGAGGAAAACTCACAGCTCTAAGTGCCTCCCAAAAGAAACTGGAGAGAAGATATATCAGCAATTTGACAGCACATCTGAAAGCTCTAGAACAAAAAGAAGGAAATTCACCCAAGAGGAGTCGAAGGCAAAAAATAATCATACTCAGGGCTGAAATCAACCAAATGGAAACAAAAAGAACTATACAAAATAATCAATCAAAGCAGGAGCTGGTTCCTGAGAAAATCAACAAAATAGATAAAACCTTAGCCAAACTAACTAGAGGGCACAGAGCAGCATCCTAATTAACAAGATCAGAAATGGAAATGAGACGTAACAACAGAAACTGAGTAAATCTAAAAAATCATCAGATCCTACTACAAAAAAATATACTCAACAAAACTGGAAAACTTGGATGAAATGGATGATTTTCTAGTCAGATACCAGGTTCCAAAGTTAAATCAAGATCAGATAAATGATCTAAACAGTCCTATATCCACTAATGAAATAGAAACACTCTCCCAACCAAAGAAAGCCCAGGGCTAGATGGGTTTAGTGCAGAGTTTAATCAGACTTTCAAAGAAGACCTAATACCATTAATCCTCAAACTATTCCACAAAATAGAAACAGAAAGTACTCTACCCAATTCATTCTATGAAGCTACACTTACTCTGATACCTAAACCACACAAAGACCTAAAAAAGAAAGAAAACTTCAGACCAATTTCCCTTATGAATATCAATGCAAAGATACTCAATAAAATTATTGCAACCTAAATCCAAGAACACATCAAAACAATCAATAATCATGATCAAGTAGGCTTCATCCCAGGGATGCCGGGATGGTTCAATATTTAGAAATCCATCAATGTAATCCACTATATAAACAAACTCAAAGAAAATAATCATATAATCATCTCATTGGATGCTGAGAAAGCATTTGCAAAATACAACACCCCTTCATGATAAAATTCTTGGGAAGATCATGAATTCAAGGTCTATACCTAAACATAGTAAAAGCAATATGCAAGAAATCAGTAGCCAACATCAAACTAAATGGAGAGAAATGTGAAGCAATCCCACTAAAATCAGGAACTAAGCATGGCTATCCACTCTCTTCCTACTTATTCAATATTGTACTTGAAGTCCTAGCCAGAGCAATTAGACAACAAAAGGAGATCAAAGGGATACAATTTGTAAAGGAAGAAGTCAAATTGTCACTATTTGCTGATGATAGGATAGTATACTTAAGGAACCTCAAAAATTCTACCACAGAGCTCCTAAACCTGATAAACAACTTCAGCAAAATAACTGGATATAAAATTAACTCAAACAAATAAGAGGCCTTCCCCTACACAAAGGATAAACAGGCTAAAAAGGAAATAAGTGAAACAACACCCTTCACAATAGTCACAAATAATAATAAAATACCTTGGTGTGACTCTAACTAAGCAAGTAAAAGATCTGTTTGACAAGAACTTCAAGTCTCTGAAGCAGGAAATCAAAGAAGATCTCAGAAGATGTAAAGATCTCCCATGCTCATGGATTGGTAGGATTCATATAGTAAAAATGGCCGTCTTGCTGAAGGCATTCTACAAATTCAATGCAATCCCTATCAAAATTCCAACTCCATTCTTCACAGACTTGGAAAGAGCAATTTTCAAATTCATCTGGAAGAACAAAAATCCTAGGATAGCAAAAACTATTCTCAATAATAAAAGAACCTCTGGTAGAATCACCATCCTGGACCTTAAGCTGTACTACAGAGCAATTGTGATAAAAATCTGCATTGTATTGGTACAGTAATAGGCAGGTGGATCAATGGAATAGAACTGAAGACCCAGAAATGAACCCACACATCTATGGTCACTTGATCTTTGACAAAGGAGCTAAAACCATCCAGTGGAAAAAAAGGAACATTTTCAACAAGTGCTAGCTCAACTGGCGCTTAGCATGAAGAAGAATCCAAATTGATCCATTCTTATCTCCTTGTACAAAGCTCAAGTCCAAGTCGAGCAAGAACCTCCACATAAAACCAGAAACACTGAAACTAAAAGAAAAGAAAGTGGGGAAGAGCCTGCAGCACATGGGCAGAGGGGAAAATTTCCTGAACAAAACACCAATAGCTTGTGCTCTAAGGTCAAGAATTAACCAATTGGACCTCATAAAGTTGCAAAGATTTTGTAAGTCAAAGTACACTGTCAATAGGACAAAACAGAAACCAACAGATTGGGAAAAGATCTTTACTAATCCTTTATCTGATAGATGGCTAATATCCACTATATACAAAAAACTCAAGAAGTTAGACTCCAGAGAAATAAATAACCCTATTAAAAATGGGATACAGAGCTAAACAAAGAATTCTCAACTGAGGAATACGAAATGGCAGAAAAGCACCTAAATAAATGTTAAACATCCTTAATCATCAGGGAAATGCAAATCAAAACAAGACTGAGTTTCCATCTCACACCAGTCAGAATGGTTAAGATCAAAAACTCAGGTGACATCAGATGCTGGGGAGGTTGTGGAGAGAGAAGGAACACTCCTTCATTGCTGCTGGGATTTCAAGTTAGTATAATGACTCTGGAAATCATTTTGGTGGTTCCTCCAGAAATTGGACGTAGTACTACCAGAGGACCCAGCTATACCACTCTTGGGCATATACCCAGAAGATGCTCCAACATGTAATAAAGACACATACTCCACTATGTTCATAGCATCTTTATTTATAACAGCCAGAAGCTAGAAAGAACCCAGATGTCCCTCAACAGAGGAATGGATACAGAAAATGTGGTACATATACACAATGTAGTACTATTCAGCTATTAAAAACAACGAATTTATAAAATTCTTAGGGAAATGGATGGATCTGGAGGATATTATCCTTAGTGAGGTAACCCAATCACAAAAGAAAACTTATATTATGCACTCACTGATGAGTAGATATTAGCCCAGAATATAGGAATACCCAGGATACAATCCACAGACCAGAAGAAACTCAAGAAGGAAGACCAAAGTGTGGATACTTCAATACTTAGAAGAGGGAACAGAATACCCATGGAAAGAGTTCCAGAGACAAAGAATGAATCAGAGACTGAAGAAAAGACAATCCAGAGACTGTTCCACTTGGGAATCCTACCCATACTCCTTCACAAAACCCAGACACTATTGAGGATTTCAGTGAGTGCTGGCTGACAGGAGCCTGATGTAGCTGTCTCCTGAAAGCCTGTGACAATCCTTGACAAATACAGAAGTAGAGGCTCAAAGCCATCCATTGAACTGTGCACAGGGTCCCCAGCAAAGGAACTAGAGAATGACCCAAAGAGCTGAAGAGTTTGCAGCCCCTTAGGAGGAACAACAATATGAACTACCTAACAGCCTCAGAACTCCCAAGGACTCAACAACCAACCATAGAGTACACACGGTGAGACTCATGGCTCCAGTAGCATTTGTATAGTAGAAGATGGCCTAGTTGGTCATCAGTGGGAGGTCCTTTGCAGGTTCTATGCCCCAGTGTAAGGAAATGCCAGGGTCAGGAAGCTGGAGAGAGTGGGTTGGTGAGTGGGGGGAGAGGGGAAGGAACAGAGTTTTTTTTTTCCTGGAGGGGAAGATGGGAGAGGAGATATCATTTGAAATGTAAATAAAGAAAATATCTAATAAAAAATACAGTCTACACACTAAAAAAAATCCTACAATAAAACTACCCATCAAGGCTGGACAAAGCATCTCGGCAGGAGAAAAGGAAGTCCACAAGAAGACTAAAGAGTTAAAGACAATCCTGCTCCCACTGTTAGGATCCCTAGAAGAGCATACAGCTATTCATCCATAAATACATGCAGAAGACCATGGTCAGACCCTTACAGTCTCCCTGATCTGCGCAAGTCTCTGTCAGTAGATTCTATAGGCCATGTTCTCATAATGTATCCCATTTGTTTATTTTTCCTATTTATTTCCTATTTATACATATATTTCCTTTTTATTCATTTTTTCCTTTAAAATTATTATTGTTTTCTTTATTTACAATTTAGCTGTTGTTCCCCACCAGTCCCTCCTCCCACAGTTCCTCACTTCTTCATCCTCAGTGGTAGAAGATATGCCTAATCCTATTCATTCATTTTTGAGAGTGTCTGTATCCTGCCTGGGAGGCCTAACTACGGAATTGCCTTTTGCTCTTGTGTATATATATATTTTTAATTTTACTTTATTTTATTTTTTTAAATGAACAAATAAAAACAACTAGAACAAACCCCTGTTATCCCCCCTCCCCATGTCTGCCACCCCACCCTCTCCCACTTATTGGCCCTGTCATTCCCCTACATTGGGGCACAGAACCTTCACAGGGCCAAGGGCCTCTCCTCTCCTTGATGACTGACTATGCAATCCTCTACTATACACATGCTGCCAGCACATTCAGTCCTACCATGTATAGTCCTTGGTTGGTGGTTGAATCCTTGGGAGCTCTGAGGGCATTGGTCAGTCCATATTGTTGTTTGTCCCAAGAGGCTGCAAACCCTTCAACTCCATTAGTTCTTTCTCTAACTTCTTCATTGGGGATCCTGTACTCATTTCAATAGATGGTTGTGAGCCTCTACTTCTGTATTAGTCAGGTACTGTCAGAGCCTCTCAGGAGACAGCTATATCAGGCTGGAGTGCCCTTCCTTCAGTCTCTGCTCCATAGTTAGTCTCTGCAACTCCTTGCATGGGTATTTTGTTCCCCTTTTAAGAAGGAATGAAATGTCCACATTTTGGTCTTCCTTTTTCCTAGAGTTTCTTGTGGTTTGTACTTTGTGTATTCCAATCTTCTGGGCTAATGTCCACTTATCAGAGAGTGCATACCATGTGTGTTCTTTTGTGACTGGGTTACCTCACTCAGGATGATATTCTCCAGATCCATCCATTTCCCTAAGAATTTCATAAATTCATTGTTTTTAATAGCTGCGTAGTACTCCATTGTGTAGATGTACCACAATTTCTGCATCCATTCCTCTGTTGAGGGACATCTGGGTTGTTTCCAGTTTCTAGCTATTATAAATAAGGCTGCTATGAACATGGTGGAACATGTGTCCTTATTACATGTTGGAGCATCTTCTGGGTATATGCCCAGGAGTGGTATAGCTGGGTCTTCCGGTAGAACTATGTCCAATTTCCGGAGGAACCGCCAAACTGATTTCCAGAGTGGTTGTACCAGCTTGCATTCCCACCAGCAATGAAGTAGTGTTCCTCTCTCTCCACAACCTCTCCAGCATCTGCTGTCACCTGAGTTTTTTATTCTAGCCAATCTGACTGGTGTGAGGTGGAATCTCAGAGATGTTTTAATTTGCATTTCCCATACTCCTCAAACTATTCCACAAAATAGAAACTGAAGGCACTCTACCCAATTCGTTCTATGAAGCCACAATTACTCTGA
>JADRCC010155113.1:0-14643 GCA_019843855.1 Hylomyscus alleni
ATCTATCTATCTATCTATCTATCTATCTATCTATCTATCTATCTATCTATTGAGATATGATTTCACTATGTACTATGGCTAGCCTAAAACTCATTGTCACACTGTAGGCAAGGCTCATCTTCCTTTGTCTCCTTAGTACTGGAAGTAAGGGTAAGATTCACCATTATTGGCTTATTCTATAGTAATATTTTAGTGAGTAACATAGTATAGAGATAACATTGTTCTTATAATCTTATAAGGAAGCTGAAACCTCATATAATTTTTACTTGTAACTGCCTGGTGCTTTTCTTTTTTTAATTTTTATTTATTTATTTTTTTAAAAAATTGTATTAGATATTTTCTTTATTTACATGTCATATGATATCTCCTTTCCCAGTTTCCCCTCTGAAAAATAAGAAAAAATAAAATAAAATAAAAAATAAAAACAAAAACAAAACCCAGTTCCCTCCCCCCCACCCCTGTTCACCAACCCACCCTCTCCCACTTCCTGGCCCTGGAATTCCCCTACACTAGGACATAGAACCTTCACAGGACCAAGGGCCTCTCCTTCCACTGATGACCTACTAGGCCATCCTCTGCTATACATATGGTGCTGGAGCCATTAGTCCCACTATGTGTACTCTTTGATTGATGGCTAGTCCCTGGGAGGTCTCAGGGTACTAGTTAGTTCATATTGTTGTTCGTCCTAAGGGGCTGCAAACCCTTCAGCTCCTTGTGTCTTTTCTCTAGCTCCTTCATTGGGGACCCTGTACTCAGTCCAATGGATGGCTGTGAGCTTCTACTTCTGTATTAGTTGGGTACTGTCAGAGCCTCTCAGTAGAAAGTTGTATCAGGCTCCTGTCATCCAGCACTTGCTGACATCCACAATAGTGTCTGGGTTTGATGATTGAATATGGAAAGGATTCCCAGGTAGAACAGTCTCTGGATTGTCCTTCCTTCAGTCTCTGCTCCATAGTTAGTCTCTACAAATCCTTCCATGGGTATTTTGTTCCCCCTTTTAAGAAGGAATGAAATGTCCACATTTTGGTCTTCCTTCTTCTTGAGTTTCTTGTGGTTTGTGATTTCTACATTGTGTATTCCAATCTTCTGGGCTAATATCCACTTATCAGAGAGTGCATACCATGTGTGTTCTTTTTCGATTGGGTTACCTCACTCAGGATGATATTCTCCACATCCATCCATTTCCTTGTGAATTTCATAAGTACTCCATTGTATAGATGTACTACATTTTCTGTATCAATTCCTCTGTTGAGGGACATCTGGGTTGTTTCCAGTTTCTGGCTATTATGAATAAGGCTGCTATGAACATAGTGGAGCAAGTGTCCTTATTACATGTTAGACCATCTTCTGTATATATGTCCAGGATTTGTATAGCTGGGTCCTCTGGTAGTACTATGTCTAATTTTCTGCGGAACTGCAAATTGATTTCCAGAGTGGTTGTACCAGCTTGCAATCCCACCAGCAATGAAGGAGTATTCCTATTCTTCCACAACCTCTCCAGCATCTGCTGTCACCTGAGTTTTTTTAATTAATTAATTATATATCCCAATATTCCAGTTTCCCTCACACAAGTCCTCCCTCCTAATCCACCTTCTCCAAGTTAAGAGAAAGGTAAGCCCCACTCTAGGTATCACCCTCTCCTACTAATCCCCCCACCCTCCCTGTATATCAAGTCCTTGCAGGACTAGGGGCATCTGAGTCTGTTGATGTTTTTCTCTAATTAAAGTGTCCTTTATTAAATAATACCATTAATTGATTATGGATCTCAGTGCTTGAGCCACTGCTGTTTTGTTCAGGAAGTTGTTTCCTCTATGAATGCATTCAAGGGTATTCCCCACTTTCTGTACTATTAGATTTAGAGTGCCTGGTTTTAAGTTGAAATCTTTGATCTGCCAAATGACTTGAATTTTTTATATGGTGATAAATAAGGATATGTTTTCATTCTTCTACATGCAGATATCCAGTTTTTCCAGCACCATTTGTTGAAGATGCTCTCCTTTTCTCATTGTATAGTTTTGGCTTCTTTGTCAAAAATCAACTGTTCATAGACATGTGGGTTGATTTCTGGGTCTTAGATTCAATTCCATTCATCTACCTGTCTGTCTCTGTACCAATACCATGCAGTTTTTATTACTACTTCTCTGAAGTACAGCTTGAGGTAAGGAATAGTGATACCTCCAGAAGTTCTTTTACTGTTCAGGATAAATGTAGTTACTCTGTTTTTTGTTTGTTTGTTTGTTTTTCCATACAAAATTGAGAATTGTTCTTCCATGATCTGTAAAGAATTTTGTTAGAATTTTGATGGAGATTGCATTGAATCTGTAAATTGCCTTTGGTCAAATGGCCATTTTTACTATGAACATAGAGATCTTCCCATCTTTTGAAATTCCCCAATTTCTTTCTTCAGCAACTCAAAGTTCTTATCATATAGGCCGTTCACTTGCATGGTTAGAGTTACACCAAGATCTTTTATATTGTTTGTGACTCTTGTAAAGGGTATTGTCTCCCTAACTTTTATGTCATCCCACTTATTGCTTGGATACAGAGGTCTACTGATTTCTTTGAGTTAATTTTGTAACCAGCCACTTTAGTGAAGGTATGTATTTTTTAGCTATGAGAGTTCCCGGGTAGAATTTTGGGTGTCAGTTACATATACTATCATGTCAACTGTGAATATACATACTTTGACTTATATCTTTCCAATTTTTATTACCTTGATCTCCTTTAGTTGTCTTATTGCTCTAGTTAGAACTTCAAGTAGTATATTGAAGATATAAGGAGAGAGTAGATTGCCTTAACTTGTTCCTGATTTCAGTGGAATTTTTTTTAAGTTTCTCTCCATTTAATTTGATGTTGGCTATTGTCTTGCTGTATATTACCTTTATTGTAATTAGGTATGCACTTTGTATCCCTGATCTCTGCAACACTTTAAGATGAACGAGTTTTGGATTTTGTCCAATACATTTTTAGCATCTAATGATCTGATCATGCTATTTTTCTTTCAGTTTATTTATATGTTGGATTACATTGATGGGGTTTCATATATTGAACCATCCCTGTATCTCTGGGATGAAATCTACATGATCATTGTGGATAAAGTCTTTGATGTGTTTGTGGATTCAGCTTGCAAGTATTTTATTGAGTATTTTGCATTAATGTTCACAGAGGAAATTGGTCTGAAAAATCTTTCTTTGTTGAGTCTTTGTGTGGTTTGGGTATCAGGGTAACTGCGGCCTTATAGAATGATCTTGGCTATTTAATTTCTGCTTCTATTTTGTGAAATAGTTTGAGGAGTATTGATTTTAGCTCTTCTTTGAAAGTCTAGTAGAATTCTCTACTAATATCATATAGCCTAGTGCTTTTTTTTGGCTAGGGCATTTTAATAACTGCTTCTATTTCCTTAAGTGTAACAGGATTTTTCAGATATTTTACCTGGTCTTGATTTAGCTTTGGTAACTTGAATCTGTCTAGAAAAATCATCTCCTTTATTGAGATTGTCTAATTCTGTGGAGTACAGACTTTTTGAAATAAGACCTAATGATTCTTTAAATTTCTTCAGTGTCTGTTGTTATTTTTCCCTTTTCATTTCTGATTGTATTAATTTGGAAGATGGCTCTCTACATTTTAGTTAGTTTTGCCAAGGATTTATCTATCTTGTTGATTTTCTCAAATAATCATCTCTTGGTTTCTTTGATTCTTAGTATTGTCCTTTTTTCCCTAATTGATTGATTTCATCTTTAAGTTTGATTATTTTCTCCCATTTATTCCTCTTGGGTGTGTTTACTTCTTTTTATTCTAGAACTTTCAGGTTTAATTTTAAATGGTTAATATGAGAATTCTCCAACTTATTTATGAAGGCACTTTGTGCTATGAACTCTGAACACTTTGTTATAAGAACTCTAAGTACTGTTTTCATTGTATCCCATATGTTTGGGTATGCTGTACTCTAATTTTCATTCTAATTTTTAGAATGTCTTTAATTTCTTTATTTCTTCATGGACTCAGTGATCATTGAGTAGAGAGTTGCTTAGTTTCCATGAGTATGGAGGCTTTCTGTTGCTTCTGTTGTTTTTGACTTCCAGTTTTTAATTCATGATCTGATGGATGCATGGGGTTATTTCAATCTTATATCTGTTGAGGCTAGATTTGTTACAGGTTATATAGTCAATTTTGGAGAAGGATGCATGAAGTACTGAGAAGAAATATTCTATAGATGTCTGTTAGGTCCACTTGATTAATAATTTCTACTAGTTTCATTGCTTTTCTGTTTATTTTTTGTTTGGATGTCCTGTTAATTGGTGATAGTGGGGTGTTGAAATCTCCCACTATTAATGGGTAAGGTTTTATGTGCTATTTAAAATTGAGCAATTTTTCATTTACAAATGTGCGTGCCTTGGTGTTTGGGGTATAGATGTTCAGAATTGAGAGTCCACCTTGGTGGATTTTTTCCTTTAATGAGTATAAAGTGTCTTTCCTTGTATCTTTTGAATAATTTTGGTTGAAAATCTATTTAGATATTAGGATAGCTACTCCAGATTTCTTCTTGACCCATTTGCTTGGAAAATTTTTTCCAGTCCTTTACTCTGAGGTAATATCTATCTTTATGGCTACGGTGCATTTCTTATATGCAGTAGAATGATGGATCCTGTTTTCACATACATTCCGTTAGCTTGTGTCTTTCTGGTCCAATGAACTGAGTTCACTGATGTTGAGAGATACTAATGATGGATGATTTTTACTTTCTTTTGTTTTAATGTTGGTGATCATTTTGTGTGTGTATGTGTGTGTGTGCGTGTGTGTGTTGGGAGAGTGTTTGTGTGTATATTTCTGTTTCTATTCTATTGGTTTTAATGGTGTGAAAAATTTATTTTTTGTGTTTTCTTTAGTGCTATTTGCCTCATTAGGTTGGCATTTCCTTCTAATATCCTCTGTATGGCTGGGCTAGTAGAAAGGTATTGTGTAAATTTTTTCATGGAATATCTTGGTTTCTCCATCTATGGTGATTGTAAATTTTGCTGGATATAGTAGTCTGGGCTGACATCTGTTGTCTCTTGGTGTGCATATCCTTGCTGAGGCCCTTCTAGCTTTTAAAGTCTCAGCTGAGAAATTGGGTATAATTCTGATAGGTCTGCATTTATGTTTTACTTGGTCTTTTCTCCTTGCAGCTTTTAAAATCCTTTCTTTGTTCTGTATATTTAGTGTCTTGTTTATTATGCATTGGGATGATTTTCTTTTCTGGTCCATTCTGTTTGGTGTTTTCTAAGTTTCTTGTACCTTCACAGGCATCTTGTTCTTTAGGATAGGGAAATTTTCTATGATTTTGTTGAAAATGTTTTCTGGGTCTTTGAGCTCTCCTTCTATTCCTAGTATTCTTAGGTTTAGTCTTTTCATAGTGTCCCAAATTTCCTGGAAGTTTTATGTCATGAACTTCTTAGATTTTGCATTTTCTTTGGCCAATATGTTATTTTTTTCTATTGTATCTTCTACACCTGAGATTCTTTCTTACATCACCTATATTCTGTTGGTGATGCTTATATATGTAGTTCCTTTTCTCTTTCTGAGGTTTTGCATCTCCAGGATTGCATCAGTTTATATTTTCTTTATTGCTTCTATTTCCCTTCTCAGGTTTTGGTCAGTTTTATTACAATCCTTTACCATTTGATTGTATTTTCCTGTATTTATATTATTTGCTTTTTCTTTTAATGCCTCTACTTGTTTGAATTGTTGAATTGTTTCCTGTATTTCCTTAAGGGATTTACTCATGTCCTCTTCAAAGGCATCTATTATCTTTATAAGGTTAGATTTAAGATCTTCTTTTGATTCAGTTTTATTAGGATATCCAGTGTTTGCTGTAGCAGGATAGTTGGGCTCTGATGATGCCATTTGATCTGATTCTTTGTGATTGTGTTCTTATGCAGTTCTTTAGGCATTTTGTTTTTCCTGATGTTGGCTGGATGATCCTGATGGCAGCAAGTCTTCTCAGGAAGGTGGGGGGAGTATTGGACTAGACAATGGAGGACAGGGTACACAACTCTGGTGACTGTACCTGAAGACAACCTCACTGGCAAGGGATTGGTGGGACAACATTGCAAGCTGGTAGTTCTTGAGGTGTCTGTAGGCCTCCATGGGGTAGTAGTAGTAGGCTCTTAGGGTTATACAATATCTTCAGGACCAAAGAGTAAGTCCAGAGATATGACAATGGAGTTCAGAGGATGGTGTGCAATTGACCTCTGCAGGCTGTTTCCCAAGAATACATAATGAGATGGAGGGCAGATTTGACTGGAATGAGATGGGTGGAGCAGGATTCCAAGCTGGTTTATTTTGGTGTCCCTGAACTCTTCCACTGGGGGCAGGATGCTCTTGGAGGTCCCACAAGACAGAGGAGAAAACCCAAAGTTAGACAATGGTGCTTCTGGCACTGAACATAAATCACCTCTCTGCGGACAGCATTACTGGCAGGTCTGGCTGGAAAACTCCCTGCTTTTTGATACCTAAATATTTGTCATTATGTAACAATAACAAATTGAATACTATTTAAAGAAACAATGTGCTGTACAGGTATTCAGTCCAGGAAAATCATACCTTAAGTAGGCTATTTACTACCTGGGCTATTTCATTCATACAATGGCAAATTCTTAACAACACTTTCTTCAGAATGCATCTTGATTATTAGATGAAAGGTGACCATGTAGCTCTTCTCTTACTCTATAGAAAGAAAGAGCCTCAAGCAATGAGTAAGATTTATGCAATAACTACAAACTGGTCAAAGGTAAGAACAATTGATCATGGAATATCCAGCCACAAGTGATAAACATACAATATAACCCCCACACCTAAATTCAGGTAATATTACACAAGTTGAGAACAGAAAATTGTAAGAGCCCGAGAAACAGGACATCTTACTATGGGATAGTTTCTTCTATCTATGACAAGAGGACTGTACCCAGGAAATTACAGCAATATGACTATGTAGAAAAACAAAAAACAAAAATAGTGACCATACCAATTGGTATACCCACATAGGGTAAATAATTCTTCCAAGGCTTCACCCTGCAAAGAAGACACAGATAAGTCATTGCTGAGAGAGGAAGAAACAATCTTCTCTAGAGATGAGAACCTTGGTAGGTTAAATTCTGTCATGTAGATTGAGAATATAAACAAAATATCTGTATTATTAAAGATTATATAACTTTATAAGAGGACAGAAAGGAATAGTAATGTATATTTCCTAGTGAATTATTGTAGAGATAGTCCTTGAAGTATATTAAAAACTTCCCATTTCCTTTCACATTTTATAACAAATGTTTATCTGAAGGCACTCTGGAAATTCACAGACTGAGACCCCAGTCATAACTCTTTTCTGTAACTTTACCAAACAAAAGCATACCTCTTGGTCATCAACAGTTTTAATATTGTATGGTAGCAGTATGGGAACATGTTTGGGGTGCCATAAAAAGAGATAATTTAAAATTACATTAATGAAGTAGATAAAAATGAGCGAGTAATTGGTAAGTAATATCTTTCTGAAACTTAAGTGGTTTCTAAGTCCTTGTTCTTAACAAAATTGAAGAAGAATCTAACTGAATTGCCAGCCAACAAATCATTCAAATTGGTTTTGGATAATAAATCAGCATGTAATTCTTGGCATATAACTCAAAATATATTCAAGTAATTAAGAAATGTTGCTAGAGTAAAATTCACTTTATTTCTCCTTAATTGTGCATGATAACCACTTACTTTGTGGTTAAATTTTAGAAATGAAAGAAAATTAGTAAAATTATAAAGCTTGTGTCATTCTAAAATATAATTCAACTATAAGCATCAACACCAATTAGTTGAAAATGTGTCATTTTAAGAGAAATACTTTCAATCACATTTTTATCTTTAAATCATTTGCCAAAATGGATGTGATTCTGTTGTTTGAATTGCCTACTAACTAGTGATGGTTAATTGCAGAAATAAAATCCAAAATGTGATAAATGATCAGTATATTTTAAGTCTGTTATCATTATGAATTAAGATAAGATATTGTAGGAAAATTAGAATTGAAAATCAACTAGTAGAGGAAGAATAATGATGAATTATGCCAACTGTTAATGCTTTCTGTGCTGGCTTATATTTTTCAAATAAACAATAATAATAATATAGTAGAAATCAAAGAACTATGGCTTTTAGATTCTATAATAAACATCTAAAGACAAATTATGACAAATTTAATATAATGCTCATAATATGATTCAATCATATCTATTGTAAATATTTAAATATTCAATGTGGGCAAAATGTTAGTTACTCTTTATTCCTTTTGTCATATTCTTCTTTTAAAAAATTTAGCATAAATAGATCTATGAGGAAAATGGACACTTCCAATATTGCTTCCTGAAATGTAAATCAGTAATTCCTCTTAGAGATAATTTGGAAAATATATCAAAACTTTAAAGTGAAGTGCTTCTGACACATAAACTTCCTTTTTAAAGTTAATCTAAAGAAATTGCCATGGGAAACAATAAAAACTCAACTATAAAGAGGTTTATTACAGCTATGTATAAAACATGAAAAATAAAGACTGTATCAAAAGCCAAAAATGCTAACCTCTAAATAGGAAAATGTTATGAACATATATCCATGAACTTATTCTTCCAAAGCTTAGATCATTGCCAAAATGGAGACAGAAGAAATAAAAGACTCAAAAAGCAGTGAATGACTACAAAAAAACAAACAACAAAAAAAAAAACCACCAATGTATTTTGGACACAAGAGGAAAACTGAATTTTTAATTGTGACAGTGTACACAAAACCTATGTAAATCCAATACAGAATAAATCCCAGAATGAGAAGTGTTGAGTAAGAAGTCTCACTTGCTCTGAAGACAGAGGGTCAGTTTTCTCTAATAATATGGCCCATGATAAGTTAACCATGCTCCTGTGGAATAAAATCCAAAGTACATTAGCAATCAGTATATTTTAAGTCCCTTATAATTAAGTTAAGGTCAAATCCTGTAGGAAAATTAGATTGTAAAATCAGCTAGTGGAGGAAGAGTAATGATTTTGTTCATAAACCTATATGAAATAGTCACAAAACAACATATATATTGTGATGCTACTTACATAAACTCACTTTAGGTATATGTGCACCCATGCAAACATATATAGAAAACTGATTGAGTAAACTTGTCGGCAAAGATAAATGAGGTAAGAGCATATGCTTGTTTAATCACTTTTGTTCTTTATATTTTTTGCTTTTGCTTATACAATTTTTTACCTTCTCTCTGTCCCTGCACAGCTTGTAGGCAGGACACATTTTTGGTCAAAGGTTGTTTTGTGGGTGGGTTGCTGTCCTTATCCTACCACTAGTAATCCCACCTGGCTACAGGTAGCCTCTTTAGGATTCATATCCCCCACTACTAGGAGTTTCAGCTAAAGTGACCCCCATAGATAGCCTGTGGCCTCTCCCTGTCCCAGGTCTCTGGTACATACTAGATTCCCTCCTACCAGGAATTTCCATTCTACCTCCCTTCCTCTTCCTACCCCTTACCCCCTCTACTCAGCTGCCCTCTCCATCCTTTCTCTTACCCAGTGGTGACATTTTAATGCATGCATATAATGCATGCTAATATCTACCCCTCTATCAGCTTGCCTTGTCATTTTCCTCCCTTCCAGTATTACCTTCTGGTTTTGTCCATTTCCTAACTCTTTTCCCATCTCCACAATTTTTATCAGACTCCCTTGTTTTGTGATAACATGCATCTCTTCTTTGAAAATTAGGACTAACCTCATTTATCTTACTATACTATACAGAGCAATGCATAGTTGTATTTTATTCTGAAACCAGAGGGATCTTATCTATTTAGACTCACTAACCAAGGGCCATCTACTTCCATTAGATGTTTGAGCACTATCCAATGCTGTTAAATTCCTTCCTTGTCTCTTTTCATTATCAGTGTCAAAAAAGTAGGAGATGCCACGGGACTTTGAAGAAGGGGATTCGAAGAGATAATTTTCTACAGTAAGATTTAATTTAAAGAAACATTTCAATGTGATGTATATGGATGATTTATTTCATTAATTTCCTATAAATGTTTCTAAATTTCCTCCTTAAGAATATCTTTAATTTTATAATTGCTTGCTCTCACTCCTACATTATACTTGTAGTGACTCTTGCTTCTAACATAAGTTAACAAGCAAAAAGGACAAAAGGTGATAACATGTACTTGTTTATTTAACCTTGCTTCCCCTCCCCCAGCAACATTTGGTTGGATTTCTAATAAAAAAAAACAAACAAACATTTTTTGGTAAAATAAAACTAGCTGAAAAGGTGAAATTTTCAAGGTTCATTAAGGTTATTTTGTACATAACATAATAAAATAGATCAAATTTTATTAAGCTCCAAGAATCTCCTATAAATGATTTTCAGTTGCTCTCAGAAGAATGCCTGCATACTATAGTAGTTGAAGAAGTATCTTGTCAGGACTGGGATTGGAACCTTTCATTTTTACACATTCTGAAAGTATACAATTTGCATCTTCTATTGTAGAAGCAAAGAGTATCAAGAACAAAAAAGTAGTATGTGGTACATGGATTTGTTGATGTCTATATTTTCTTGAAAATAGATTCTTCTTTCGTATAATACACCCCAACCACAATTTCTTCTCCCTTATCTTCTCCCAACCCCTTCCACCTTACCTCTTTCCCAGATCCAGTCCCTCTCTGTTTCCCTTCAGAAAAGGGCAGGTCTCCAAGAGACAGCAATCAAACATGACAAAAAAAAAAAAAAAGACACAATATGGCAAGGCAAAAGCCCTCATACGGTCAAGGCAACCCAGGAGTAGGAAAAGAGTTCCAAGAACAAGCAAAAGAGACAGAGACATTTGCTTGCATTCTTAGGAATCACACAAAAACCACCAACCTAACAAATAGATGCATCTTAAAAGTTAAGCAACTTTGCAGTTTTGACTCATTGAAACCCTTTTACATTTGAAATTTCATGTGCTTGTTTGCTTTCTATGTAACTACTTTTCATTCTTCTTTTTTCTAATTTGTTAAGTTTGAGAGATTTGAGTTTTATATAATTATTTCTTATTATTTACAACCCCAACTCTTCTCAGATCTACCACCCCTTTCCTAGTTACCCAATTTTGTGTCTTAAAAAGCTTTTCTTTTTTTGTTTTCTAGAACTTAGTAAATAGTTGCATAAATGACTTTATATTGACTTCCTTATTAAAATAAATTATTTTCACTACTTCTTGTAGCTCTTATGAATAATTTCCTAGGTCATGTCTCTGGCCTGGAAAATTTAGCAGTATATAAATCTTACATTTTTCTAATTGTCCTAAATATTTTCTCATTTTGAATACTACTACAAGTAAATAATATTATTTTAATTGTCTTTTAAGTTTTATTTACAATATATCAAAACAAAATTGTTGTAGTCTTATTTAGTTTTGCTCAATTCATTTATTTTGGTTCTAATATTTATAGAGTCTCATGTACAGTATTATGCTGTCTACAAATAGTTATTTAACTTCCTTACTAATTTAGATACTTGTAATTTCTATACTCATTTTTTTCACTAATTATGCTGGCAATTAGGATCTCTAGTACAATGGCAAATAAGCATGGCAAAAAACAGACATAATTTTCTTTAACCTACTAGGGGGAATATTTTCATTCAAACACTATTTTATTGTTGTTTCTGAAGTTTATGGCTTTCTGGCTGAAATTTATTCTTATTTAAAATTGTGAATTAGTTTTCATATTTTCTTTTTTTCCACAGCATTATTTTTATTGGATATTTTCTTCATTAATATTTCAAATATTATCCCCTTTCCCGGTTTCCCTCCCTCCTGGAAACACCCTATCCCATCCTCCCTCCCGCTGCTTCTATGAGGGTGTTCCTCCTCCCACCCACCTACTCCAAACTCTCTTGCCTCGATTCCCCTACACTAGGGCATCTATCGAGCCTTCATAGGACCAAGGTCCTTTCCTCCCATTGATGCATGACAAGGCCATTCTCTGCTACATATTCAGCTGGAGCCATGTGTATTCCTTTGTTGATGGCTTAGTCCCTGGGAGTTTTGAGGTGTCTGGTTGGTTGATATTGTTGCTTTTCCTATGGGGTTACAACCCCCTTCAACTCCATAAGTTCTATCTCTAACTCCTCTCTTGAGGACCCCACACTCAGTCTAATGGTTGACTGAGAATATCTGCCTCTGTATTTGTAAGGCTCTGGTAGAGCCTCTCTGGAGTCAACCACATCAGGCTCCTTTCAGCCTGCACTTCTTGGCAATCACAATAGTGTCTGGGTTTGGTGACTATATATGGGATGAAACCCCAAGTGGGACAGTCTCTGGGTGGCCTTTCCTTTAGTCTCTGCTCTATACATTATCTCCATATTTGCTCCTGTGAGTATTTTGTTCTCCTTCTAAGAAGGACAGAAGCATCAACATTTTGATCTTCCTTCTTATTGAGTTTCATGTGGAATGTGAATTTTATCCTAGTTATTTGGAACTTTTGGACATAGTACTACCTGAGGACCCAGCTATACCACTCCTGGACATATACCCAGAAGAGGCTCCAACATGTAATAAGGACACATGCTCTACTATGTTAATAGCAGCCTTATTTATAATAGCCAGAAGCTGGAAACAACAAATGTCATTCAAAAGAGGAATGGCTATAGAAAATGTGGTGCATTTATACAATAGAGTACTACTCAGTACTACTCAGCTATTAAAATCGATGAATTCATTAAATTCTTAGACAAGTGGGTAGAACTAGAAAATATCATCCTGAGTGAGGTAACCCAATCGCAAAAGGACATACATGGTATGCACTCACTGATAAGTGGACATTAGCCCATATTTTCTTTTCTTTAAAATTTATTTATTCATTTATCTCCCAATCACAGCAAGGTTAAACAACCTTTTACTTTTGATTCTCCCAAACTCTCTTACATTTGAGATTTAATTTGCTTCCTTCTTCAGTTTTGGCTCTACTTACTCTCCTACCCTCCCTCCACTCCTCTCAGTTCCACCCTTATATATCCTTCCCCCTTCACCACCTTACCTTATCCTTAAAGAAAGGGAAGCCCCCTCTTACATCCCATTCCACCCTAGGACATCTAGTCCCAGCAGGAATTAGTATATCCTCTCCTACTGAGGCTCAACCAGGCAGTCCAGGTAGGGGAAAGGGATCCACTGGCAGGAAACAGAGTCAGAGACAATATCCATTCCACATGTTAGATGTCCCATATAAATGCAAAGTTGCTAGTTTTCTACAAATGCATAGGGGACCTATGTCCAACCCCTATATGCTCCCAGGTTGGTGGTCTCATCTCTGTGAGCCCTTATAGTTCCACTATTAGGTATAATAACAGACAAATTTTATTTTCAATCAGATCTTCAATATCCATCTTCAGTGTCTAGCTAAATGAATATTTCCCTTTTAAACAACCCCCACACCTGATTTACCCCAAGCACTACATTCAGAATCTGAGCCTATTCTGAATATACTTACCTGATCCACAACTAAGCTTTCAGCTTCTTCTACGACCCATGCTACCTGATTCTTTTTTTATTAGATATTTTCTTTATTTACATGTCATATGATTTCTCCTTTCCAGTTTTACCTCCAAAGAATAAACAAATAAACAAACAAAAACAACAAGAACAAACCCCTGTTGCCTCCCCCTCCCCCTGCCTGACACCTCACCCTCTCCCACTTATTGGCCCTGTCATTCCCCTACACTGGGGCACAGAACCTTCACAGGGCCAAGAGCTTCTCCTTCCACTGATGATCAACTTTACAATCGTCTACTATACACCTGCTGCCAGAATAATCAGTCCCAGCATGTATAGTCCTTGGTTGGTGGTTGAATCCCTGGGAGCTCTGAGGGTACTAGTTAGTTCATATTGTTGTTCATCCTAAGGAACTGTAAACCCTTCAACTTCAAAGGTCCTTTCTCTAACTACTTCATTGGGGACCCTGTACTCAGTTCAATGGATGGCTGTGAGCCTCTACATCTGTATTACTCAGGTACTGTCAGAGCCTCTCAGGAGATAGCTATATTAGGCTGGCTTGTCCTTCCTTCAGTCTCTGCTCCATAGTTAGTCTCTGCAACTCGTTACATAGGTATTTTGTTCCCCCTTTTAAGAAGGAATGAAATGTCCATATTTTGGTCTTCTTTCTTCTTGAGTTTCTTATGGTTTGTGGATAGTACTTTGTGTATTCCAATCTTCTGGGCTAATAACCACTTATCAGAGAGTGCATAATGTGTGTTCTTTTGTGATTGGGTTACCTCACTCAGGATGATATTCTCCAGATCCATCCATTTCCTTAAGAATTTCATAAATTCATTGTTTTTAATAGCTGAATAGTACTCCATTGTGTAGATGTACCACAATTTCTGTATCCATTCCTCTATTGAGAGACATCTGGGTTGTTTCCAGTTTCTGACTATTATAAATAAGGCTGCTATAAACATGGTGGAGCATGTGTCCTTGTTACATGTTGGAGCATCTTCTGGGTATGTGCCCAGGAGTGGTATAGCTGGGTCCTCTGGTAGAACTATGGCCAATTTCTGGAGGAACCACTAAACTGATTTCCAGAGTGGTTGTACCAGCTTGCAATCCCACCAGCAATGAAG
>JADRCC010155174.1:0-11934 GCA_019843855.1 Hylomyscus alleni
TCAAGGCCTTCCTTAGTAGTCATTAGAGAAGGTTCTTCTTGCAATAGAAAGTAGAACAATTAACACAGAGATCCACAACTAGAAATTGAGCATAAACCAATACTCTGGGGCACTGTCCTAAATGAGATATCTTTATCAAACCTTCAAGAATCAATGATTTATGTAAAAGACAGGTAGTAGAAAATACCAAGTACACGGTGTCCTACAGTTACAACAGGACTTCACATATTATCTCAGAACTGCAACAGTACAAACTAGATTTTCACAGATTCACACCAGACAAATTTCCTGAAGTCAATGGCAAATGGCTACAGAGTCTGCTAATCAACAAGATAGTTTTCAACTGATACCTGTCATGAATGGGAAAACCAGCTTTCTTCAATGGAGAATCACTGGGTATATTAGCACATTCTAGTGAAGGTCCCTGGCACTCCCTGCTCAGGAGCTATTGGCTAACACAAAACAGACTCCACTTGATTGTGCTTTAGTTTTTTTCATTTTGGTACACATCACAGTTTTGTTATTTTATTTTCCTTTGGGGTCTTTTGTCATACTGTGCATTTTTTGTGTGTCTGTTCATTTCTGTTCTTTCTTTCCTTGGTTTTTCTTTTTGAGGTATAAAGACAAGGATAGGTAGAAAACTAGGAATGGTATACTATTTGGGGGAGGGGAAAGAATAAAAAATGCAAAAAATTACTACAAGATGTGAGTTAACAAAATAAACTAGAGGGGGGAAAGTATTATAAAAAGGACTGAAAGGCATTTCTTGAAAGAATTCTTACAGATGGGCAATGTACATATGAGTAAACATTGAACACTAACAGTCATAGGGAACTATGGCAAAACACAGGTACATGGGAGAAAGGAATCACTTCACATATTTTAAAATAACTATTGTCGGAAAGGTATAGAAAGTCACAAAAATTAAAAAGTCACCACATACTGAACACTTATCCAAAGGAAATGAAACTGATGTTGGAGACATCAAAATTCACTTTGATTCACTTAAGGCACCAAAACAGAAATAACCTACATTTAGAATGATTGATAAAAAGAAAACAAGAACACACTGTGTCTTTATAGACTATTACTAAGCATCTAAGACAGAAATTCTTCCATCATTAAAATTATGAATGAATCTGCAATACATTATATGGTGAGGTAAGCCAGACATAAAAAGACAAAACAGATATTAATAATCTCATGTACAAATGTAATCTAAAAATGTCAGAGAATGAATGTTTACTACCAATTGTGGAATGTGATCTGAAAAACTGTTAGTCTTAGAGTGTAAAATTTTAATTATACAATTTAATTATAAATATAAAAATTATATTGTAAAAATTGTAAAATATTGTAAAAAATTCTAATTATAAAATTTAATTATACAAAAGCTTAACAGAATCTTTTACTTGATGTAATGAGTACACTATTTTGATTGTGATGTCCATATTCAGTGCCATCAAGCTGAAAAATTATTTTATAATTTTGTATATAATAAAAAATGTATGTAATAAAGCCATCACTGTTTTAGCAAATATTGAGAATTAGTAAAATATTGATAACTGTCCTTACACTAAGGTTATATTTATCTTCAAAAAGTAGAATATTTTAGTATATGTACTCTCAAAATTTTGACAAGCATATTTAGTATTATGTTTATTTTTTTCAGTAGAGTTTTTTAGTGAACAAAACACCAGTAATAAAGAAGAGAGAAAATGCTGGAAGATGGCTCAGATGTTAAAAGCACTGGCTGCTCTTCCAGAGGTCCTGAGTTCAATTCCCAGCAACCACATGGTGGCTCACAACCATCTTGGATAAGACTTGGTGCCCTCTTCTAACATACAGGCATACATACAGGTGAACATTGTATAAATAATAAATCTTTAAAACAAAAACAAGAGAGAAAGCATTAGTTCTACCCAGGCAAAATTTGACTAAAGAGTAGTTCCTCAACTTTTTGAAATACTGCCATTATATAACAAACAAAGGTAGAAAAAAAGAAAAAAATGTACTTAATGTCAACAATGTCAGTGCATCAAGGCTGACAATCTGAGCTTAATGAACATTACACACATGGTAGAATTAAAGAATCAAACCAGTGCAAGATGTCCTCTAAGTTGTATATGTAATATGGCATGTACATATTGTTCCAAAAAAATTTTAAAATGTAATTGGGAAAAAATTAAGTACTTACTTAATCATTTCAAAAAGCTTTGGATCTGACACTTTGATATTTCGTGCCATATTCCATGAAAGATGAACCATGGGTACTACTGACTTGATACTTTGCAATTTGTTCCATTCATATCTTTCAACTGCCAATTTATATTGGAAGGCTAGGAAGACAAAAAAAATTTTATAAAGTACCCAAAATGAACAAAATATATGAGAACCCTGTTATGTCACTTTTAAGTCCATCAATTCTGAAAAGTCTAAATGCACTGATAGATTATATTTAAAGACTGTCATGTGCTAATTATTACTATATTATGCTATGGCATTTTTACATTTTGCTACTTTATCCTTTCAAATTATGATAACTTTTAGTCCACAATATGGTAGATAGCAATGTAAAACATATGTCCAGTTCAGATTCTTCTGGTGCTTAAGGTCGAATATTATTTATGCATTTTAAGCAGTTAGAAATAATAAGTGTTCCTGGAAACATGAAATAAGAATTCTAAAGAACAGGGGAAACAACTTAGTGGTTAAGAGCTTTTGTTTTTCTTGCAGAAGATCAAAGCTTCAATTCCCAGCACCCACATGGCAGCTCCCAACTGTCTGGATCTACAATCCCAGGATATCCAACACCCTCTTCCAACATCTGTGGGTACAAGAAACACATCAAACATATATGCAAACAAAACTCTCATATACATAAAACAATATAAGACATACATGCAAGCCAAACTCATATACATTAATCTTTAAAAATTTTAAACATTTAAAAATCTTTAGATAACTAAAATATTTTAGTCTTTAAAGAACTTAATGAAACCAAAGCACAGAACTCTACACAACAAATGGATATATGTTCTAATATACACAGAAAAAAATTGAAAACAGTCTCTAAGGAATGATCTTCTGTGATGTAAAAAAAAAAAAAAAACTACAATGGTGTACTACTTTAAATACCTGTGAGTGGACCAACATTCCAGGTGATGTTGTTACACCACCCAACAGCTTGAACCCAGTGAACAGTGCCTGCATTTATCCAGACTAAATCTCCAGGTCGTTGAATAAACCTATAAACAGGAACATTTGCTTCATAAAGATCTTCTAGGTTCGGCCACCAAGAACTCATCAGGAAATTTAAATTATTTCTGGGAGGAAGAAAGAATACAAATAGTCAAATATTTAAGAACCTAGAGTTAAAACAAACAAACAAACAAACAAAATCTAAGTCCACATTTAAAGGTGTAAAACATATACTTAGATCAGATTCTTCTGGTGCTGAAGGTCAAAAGAGCCAAAAAGTTTAAAATGCTATAATACTTATTTAACTAAAATGTTAACTGTAAAGCAATGGAAGAGCTGCATTTCTTTTTCAAACTGAAGATATATCAGATCTGAAAAAGTCCAATACTTCATCTAAGCTATAAATGATTACTGATTTATGTAAAGACTGATTACTCTTGTTAAATATCATATTCAACACTAAACTTCTATGAAGGTGCTCCCGAACCCACCCACACTCCCTCCTCTCCATCCTGGCATTCCTCCACACTGGGGCATAGAACCTTCACAGGACCAAGAGCCTCTCCTCCCACTGATGACCAACTAGGCCATCCTCTGCTACACATGCAGCTGGAGCCATGGGTCCCACCATGTGTACTCCATGGGAGCTCTGAGGGTACTAGTTAGTTCATATTGTTGTTCCTCCTAAGGGGCTGCAAACCCTTCAACTCCTTTAGTCTTTTCTCTAACTCCTACATGGGGGACCCTGTGCTCAGTCCAATGGCTGGATGTGAGCATAAACTTCTGTATTGGTCAGGATCTGGCAGAGACTTTCAGGAGACAGCCGTATCAGGCTCCTGTCAACAAGCATTTACTGGCAACACCAGCAGTGTCTGGGGGTTTAGTATCTGCATGTGGGATGGATCCCTAGATGGGGCATTCTCTGAATGGCCTTTCCTCCAGTCTCTGTTCTGCATTTCCTTTTGACAGGAGTAATTCTGGAATAATACTTTTGAGATGGGTGGGTAGCCCCATCTCTCAACCAGGGGGCTTGCCTATCCACTGGATATGGTCTCAACAGGTTCAATTTCCTTTTTGTTTTAGGTTTCTGAGACAGTTTCTCTGTGTAACTTAGGTGTTCCTGGAACTCACTCTATAGACCAGGCAGGCCTGAAACCCACAGTGATCTGTCTGCTTCTCTAATATGAGTTATAGTATTAAAGATGTGTACCACCATTTTCCAGCTGAAAATATTATTCTTATGTCTTTCACTGCAATATAAAATTTACGAAACACTTTCTACCTAGGATCCCCATGGACACACTGGACTTGAACTCAGGAAAGCATTTGTACTTTCTTTCTTGTTTTCAATTACAATCTCTGTAGTCTGATACCAAGCCCTATATAGCATACTACTTGCAATGTCCTGCCATCTCACACTGCCTTCATTAACTGTGGATTCCAAGAACCAAGGGAAAATCCAGCTTTGTTTCTTCTTTCTATCCCTTTGAAGGCTGCTATACTATATATAGTCCAACCCCATTCCTTTCAGTCAGTCACTGATAATGAAAAAAAAAAAAGAAACACACACACACACATTTTCTACCCAGGAAACACAATGACCACATCAGGACTCAGGTAGGTACATCACACTATGCTTAGTATTTTCCATTATGTTTTTCTCCATTCTCACCCTCAGCCTAGTAACAAATTACAGGTGCCTCTCATCTTTGTTCAACTCCATTCAATGAAATTCAAACTCTCTGTTAACACCCAAGGTCCTCCTCTCCTTTTCATCTCTATCTCTCCAGAAAACTATTTGCCTTCCTGTAATCTATCTTTAAATGTTCAACATCCTTATTCACCAGGGAAATGTGAATCAAAATTACTTTGAAATTTCACCATCTCACCAGTCCAAATGGCCAAGATCTATTAGAGAAGTAACAGCTCATGCTGGCAAGGACATGGAATCACCCTTTCATTGATAGTGGGAGTGCAAACTGTGGAAATTTGTCTGGTGGTTCCTTAGAAAAATGGGAGCCATCTACTGAAAGATCCAGCTATAACATACTTGGATATATCACTTAAGTAGTCTACATCATACCACAAGGACACCTTTCATAATAGCCAGAAATTGCAAACAAGGTAGACGTCCCTCAACAGAGGAATAGGTAAAGAAAATGTAGTATACTTGCTATCACAAGAGAAAGATAAGCACCAATGGAGCTAAACCATTCAACCAACACAACTGTGATCTGCCAGCAATATATGATGGTGTAATAGTGGTACAAAAAATTCCAACCAAGCACAATCTGATTGAAATTAAGAGCATTTTGAGTTGAGATGAGATGGAACTCATGCGAAGCAATGTTTGGTTGCCAAAATCCTTAGACTAGATAGCCTACAGACCTAAGTGAAATCCAAATATTGCTCCTTTGTTAAAACAACATAGCAATAAAATGACTAATCAACATCCTGCTATACTCATACATCATTATCTCACTCAGATTCCACCATAAATGCTTCCACCTGCAGTAGACAGAAACAAATACAAAGAACTACAAGTGAGCAATAGAGTGAGAGACCTTGGAACTTAGTCCTAAATGTCTCTGCCAAATCTCTCCTCTAAGGGCTCAGGGAAACCTGCCCAAGAGGAGGCATAAAGATTGTAAGAGCCAGAATGGATGAGGGACACCAAGGAAACAAGATTTTGTAAATACTGCTAGATCATTGCACACAGGCACTGGTTTCATGCAGAGTTCCACGTTGCTTAAGAGTCCCAATGCTGAGAGGGAAGGTAGGCAGAAGCTCCATTCTAAACACATAGCACTTGATAAGTAACTGCCTGCAAAGAAAAAGTTTTCTTTAAAAAAAAAAAAATCACCCTTGTGGGCTCCCAAGATGGTTCAGTGAGTAAAAGCACTGATTGCTGTTCTGAAGGTCATGAGTTCAAATCCCAGCAACAGCACGATAGCTTACAACCATCCTTAATGAGATCTGATGACCTCTTCTACATATATACTTCTACGTATATACATAAGTACACTACAGCTATAGTGTACTTATACATAATAATAAATAAATCTTTGGGCTGGAGGGAGAAGGGACTGAGGAGGTGGAGTTGACCAGAGCAAGCAGAGGTCCTAAAAATTTAAGTAACCCCAGTAAATTCTGACTCATCTGTACAGGGCTAAAAAAAGGACCTGTGCACACAGAGAAACACTGGAGAAGTCAGGAAAATAGCTTATCTCTTCAATAGAATAAGGAGTGTAGATGCTCTTTATTGAATGCCAGGGATGATGTACTTTTAAAACCTGTCTGATGACTCAGCCCATATCTCCCTATTTTTTCTTATTTGAGATCCTTCTCCTAAACCTTTTATATCATAAATGCATTCTTATAAGTGATATCATTTGTGCTTTAAAACACACTAATATGACATCTAACATATCTTACAGCAGGGACAATCCTAACAACCACAGGCTTTATATCAAGCTCCCTAGACCTAAAATCTCCAGCACTCTGAGTAAACAGTACTCATTCTTGTGAAAGAAGCCTGATGTACTTTGTAAAGAATCTCAATGTAAACATGCCTTAAATTGTTTTGTACTTGGGCATAATTTAATTTTTATCTGAATACTTTTTTCCCCTAAGTTGTGCTGTACTTAAATATGGCTAAAGTAAAATAATCTGGGCCAGACTGTAGAAGTTTTAATCCAGCACTGGTTACAATACAATCAGGTTGAGCTGAGTTTTCTTTTTTGCCTCTTTATGGATTGTTTTTCCCTTCATGCTGTGAAGCCTGCAGAGAATCACCACACTTACCAAGCTCAACTTCTGTAGATAATTTCTTTAGTCTGTCATTAGTACTCTATATAGAGTGAAAAGCTGTTTTTTAGGGTTCCATAGAAGTTATACAAATTCATACTGGAAAATATACTGGAGTAAAAACTAGCACTTTCACTAAGAAACTCAGCTTTCTTTTTTTTTTGTACTTTATTTTTTTCAACAGTTTGGACCTATGTTAAAAGGAGTTTACTTCTGAAACCTACTTTTCACAGAAGTCATTCAGAACACCCCAATAATCTTCAGGTACAACAAACCACTCACAATCACCTGGACCAATATTTATGTTAACAGAACAGAAGTTGTTATTTTCTTGATGACCTGAAAAGAAAAGGGAATGGTTAAAGTCATAAACATACTGTAATTTTAGTGCTGGGATTATAGGCAGCTGCCATACTTTCCAGCTTTTTAGATGAGTACTGGGCTTCTATTTGAAAGTCAGATCTTCAAACTTGTAAAACTGCTTTATAACTAGACCTTCATGAGTATATGTGTTTGTGTGTGTGCATGTGCACATGGACACATGTGTATACCTGTCAACCCAATAAGCAAATCAGTGACTTATCAATGGAGAATGTATACTGCTCTTCATACTCAGTGTACAAATACGATTCCAAATCTATTATCATCTGTCAGTTACTTGACTCTACCTTGCAACAGAAACCTTGTAGCGTTAAAAATATTTTCTAAAAAGGCCACTAAAATATTAAAAAGATTTAAAACTATCTCAAATAGAACATTTATACCGCAGTCATGCTAACTTGAAAACAATTGTTTAAATAAAATATCTAAGGCTAGCAAAATAAATTGGTAAAGTGTTTGATTCTCATGATTCACTTTTTAAAATGCCACCTGCTTATGAACATACACAAAATATCAACCAACAAATATATTTATATGTGTAAAACACACTCAATAAAGAGAGAGAGTATACATGACTGTAATACCAGCACTTTGGAAGTAGAAGCAGAAATTCAAAAACCGACTTCCATTAATGAGTTTCAGAATATACACAACTATCAATCTCTTTCATATACTTCATTTCCTCTACGGTTCAAAAGAAGATAAATCCCATTTTTCACAATTTGTCAACATATAACTTTCATGTTCAAATTAGAGTACTTCCTAAATGTACTAAAATTGTAGAGAAAGTTTTCTGTATTTGAAAGTCAATGTGTGCAACCAGAGTCCTTTCCAAATGAAGGTAAATCTAACTTTGAACAACAAAAATAAGTACAACATTATGAAACTGAAATAGAAAAATAAAGTAAAAAGCAGCTCATGTTTATCATCAATGAACATGCTTATAAATTCCTATCTGTATTTAGCAGCATCACTCCACGACAAAAGACATTTTAAAAGATCCAATATGATATGGACTGCTCAGACGTTAAATGCACTGGTTGCTCTTCCATACAATCCAATATTCATTTTCCCATATCCACATGGAGGCTTACAGTCATTTGTAATTCCCTGTCCAGATTTCCTAATACCCTCTTCTGGAATGCAAGATCACTGTACACTTGTGATGCATAGATATACATCGATGAAAAATACTCACATTATTAAAAATCAACAAAAAAAACTCTGTATGTAAATGTTTAAAAAATAATGAATGACTATACTACCTACCCCTTCCTGATTTTTAAATTTTTCTATTTACATTGTTCTTAGTATGGGAAAAAAAGAATTTAAAACACATTGGAAAAAACCAACTATACACTTCATTATTAGAATCATTATAGAAATTTCAAACATAAAAAAGAACCTAAAATATTTGTTTATAAAACTAAATGTAAGACTAAATGTAAGAAATTAGATCTGTCTTTCACAAATGTAATTAATTACTTTCAACTAAGTAAGATGTTTGGTCATTTCAATCACCTGGTATTCTACTCCCTGGAACTTTCATAAATAGTTGAACTGAATTCATCCCCAGTATAGTATAGCCAACATGACTGAGAAGATTCCCTGCTGATACAACACGTACAAAAGCAGGAAGCTTAGTCAGCTCATGTAACTGCAACTTCCACCTGCAATAAATAACAGGTTTACAGTGAAAACTTCTGTAAATGTAATGAAAATTAACTTGTTTTTAAAACATCTTGTGGTTACTAAGGAAAAGCCAATACCCAAGTAGTGGTAATGAATTTTTCTAATGAGAAAAATTTCCAAAATAAAATGTATAACCTAGATAAAAAAGGAAATTTACTTTCTACTTTTATAAATGTTGACAACTTAACTCTTTGGTCTTCTTCAGTAAGGAAAAAAAACTACACTAATAACCTGTAAAAATAATTTTGAAATGATAAAGATTTCAATCAAAATACTAGACATGGAAAGGAATAAGAAAATATACAATTCCAATACAAAAATCCTCTTTGTTTCCATTCATACAAATAGTACTGGGTTAGAAGACTTACTTTTTGTTATCAGACAGATCAATGTTAATCCCACATTTTATGGTTTTAAAGGGTGCTTTTTGTCTCCTTCCAGAACTAGGGGGGAAAAAAAAAAGGTGAAGGCATGACTTGGAGACAAGAAAACTATATAACTGCCTATAGTTACTTACATATCTGAACATGTTGATTCATTATCTGAATAGTCTTTAACTTGTGTTCTTCTTTCATTTTCTTCCTATTCATTAAATAAAACATTCAGTTATTAAAATATTATAAGATCCTACTGCAATACCATTAATCAACACTAATTTATATGCATATTTGCGATTGTATTTTTAAAACCTAAGAAGCATTTCATTAAAATTACTTTCAGTTGTCATGTTGAATGATGATTCAAAGAAACTCAAAACTCCAGAACCATGATATACAGCCTCATATATTTCAAAAGGAGATTTTTGGATTTACTTATTCAAAAGCACAAAGCCATTTTAGGAAAGAGATTGTATTTTTAAAAATACTAAGGTAATTTTAAAGAAGAAAATTAAGAAAAAACTGACAAACTGATATGGGAAACTTAAAATAATGAAAAGAAAACCTACTAGCCAATTTTGATATTAAAAAGTACAATTTTCATTTCCCTGTGGGCTCTTTTAGATGATTCTGATAATTCCCAAAAACACTGCCCTCCAAAAGCAGACAAATTTAAGAAAATTTAAAATGAGCCTATGTATCAGTATTTATAACAAAGTCAGGTAGTAAAGCATACACTTTAAGCAAAAAATATGTTTACAATGAACCCACACACCCACAGTCACTTCTTCACCTTTGACAAAGGAGCTAAAACCATCCAATCAAAAAAAGACAGCATTTTCAACAGATGGTGCTGGCTCAACTGGTGGCTAGCATGTAAAAAAATGTAAATTGCTCCTTTCTCCTTGTACAAAGCTCAAGTCCAAGTGGATAAAGGACCTCCACATCAAACCAGACACACTAAAACTAATAGAAAAGAAAGTGGGGAAGAGCTTCGAGCATATAGGCACTGGGGAAATTTTCCTGAATAGAACACCAATAGCTTATGCTCTAAGATCAATAATTGACAAATGGGACCTCAAAAATTACGAAGTTTCTGTAAGGCAAAAGACACTGTCAATAGGACAAAACGACAACCAAAAAACTGGAAAAAGATCTTTTCCAATCCTATATCTGATAGAGGGCTAATATCTATTGTATACAAAGAACTCAAGAAGTTAGACTCCAGAGAACCAAATAACCCTATTAAAAATGGGGTACAGAGCTAAACAAAGAATTCTCAAATGATGAATACCAAACAGCTGAGAAGCACCTACAGAAATGTTCAACATCCTTAGTCATCACAGAAATGCAAATCAAAATAACCCTGAGATTCCACTTCACATCAGTCAGATTGGCTAGAATAAAAAACTCAGGTGATAGCAGATGCTGGAGAGGTTGTGGAGAAAGAGGAACGCTACTTCAATGCTGGTGGGATTGCAAGCTGGTACAACCACTCTGGAAATCAGTTTGGCAGTTCCTCCAGAAATTGGACATAGTACTACCAATGGACCCAGTTATACCACTCCTGGACATATAGACATATACCCGGAAGATTCTCCAACATGTAATAAGGACACGTGCTCCACCATGTTCACAGCAGCCTTATTTATAATAGCCAGAAACTGGAAACAACCCAGATGTCCCTCCACAGAGGAATGAATACAGAAATTGTGGTACATTTACACAATGGAGTACTACTCAGCTATTAAAAACAATGAATTTATGAAATTCTTAGGGAAATGGTGGATCTGGAGAACATCATCCTGAGTGAGGTAACCCAATCAAAAAAGAACACACATGGTATGCACTCTCTGATAAGTGGTTATTAGCCCAGAAGTTTGGAATACACAAAGTACAACCCACAAACCGCAAGAAACTCAAGAAGAAGGAAGATCAAAATGTGGACATTTCATTCCTTCTTAAAAGGGGGAACAAAATACCCACGCAAGGAATTACAGAGACTAACTATGGAGCAGAGACTGAAGGAAGGGCACTCCAGCCTGATATAGCTGTCTCCTGAGAGGCTCGGACAGTACCTAACTAATACAGAAGTAGAGGCTCACAGTCATCCATTGAACTGAGTACAGGATCCCCAATGAAGGAGCTAGAGAAAGGTCCAAAGGAGCTGAAGGGTTTGCAGCCCCTTAGGAGGAACAATAATATAAACTAACTAGTACCCTCAGAGCTCTCAGGGACTCAACCACCAACCAAGGACATGGTGGGACTGATTGTTCTGGCAGCATGTGTATAGTAGAGGATTGCAAAGTCGGTCATCAATAGGAGGAGAGGCCCTTGGCCCTGTGAAGGTTCGGTGCCCCAGTATAGGGGAATGACAGGGCCAGTAAGTGGGAGAGGGTGGGGTGGCAAGCATGGGGAGGGGGAGGCAACAGGGGTTTGTTCTTGTTGTTTTTGTTTGTTCATTTGTTTGTTTTTT
>JADRCC010155208.1:0-11248 GCA_019843855.1 Hylomyscus alleni
AAGGAAGGAAGGAAGGAAGGAAGGAAGGAAGGAAGGAAGGAAGGAAGGAAGGAAGGAAGGATAGTATCCTAGGAGTGTGAAAATACTTCATGCCCTATTGATAAACATCTTGTTCTCAAATTTAGGTTTTATTTGTTCGGAAAAGGCAGCAAAAAATAAGTAAGAGTTTTAAATAACTTAGACTTTTAAAAAATCCCATTCCAAATGCTGTAGAATTACTAAAATATCAGAAAGAAATAAGTGTAAATCCTCATGTGTCCTTTGAAGTTCATTAAATTGTATGTGGACTGCTTATTTCTGCTGCTGAATAAAGTTATGTATTGTATTTAACTATGATGACATAGAGATAGCATTTATATTTAATTAATTTCTGATATTAGAGATTAACAATTTGAGTAAGAATCTTGATAGCTAGAACAACTGAGATATTTTGAGCGAGAATATATAAAGCCTGCTCAGAGAATGAAGATCAACACAAGCAAATGTGTTCACTAAAATCCCAAGGCCGGATTAGACTAGTGATTCTTTTATGATTCATTATAGGTAATTTCTAGTAAGAGTTGGAGGTATGCACTACTGTTAATTATCAGCAACCACTTTAGCAAACAGTTTTTCTTCTCCAAATGATAATTATCTCTAGAAATTCTATTTTTATGAACTGAATCTTGTATTTTACATTACAATAGACAGACAGGCAGACCAATAGATAGATAATACATAGATTAACTGATACATGATCTTCTCTCTAGAAAAATACAAGATTAAAATGTGGATTTAGAGAGTTTATTAAGAGAGTATATTTGGAAGCATGTAACAGCCTTGCTGAACCAGAAGAGATTAGAAGTTCAAAATATTGGCCAGGATAGTCTGATGTTGTTGATAAAACAGAACTATATAGGTATTTGAAGGTAGACATCCTTGTTTCTCTGGTTGCTTGGTCCCTAGGAATAAATTTAGTACAGAAAATAGGTGCAAAGTATATACGTATTTAAATTGATACGTATTAAATTAATATAAAATATTCTTTCACTGCATAAAAAAAGAGAAAATGAGAAAAAGGACAAATAATAAAACAAAATTTAAAGAAAGGAATTAGAAAAGAACTTCCCTTATGTGTGACTGCAAATTCAAAATTATAGCTGTGCAGTAGTCACCTTCACCTCTCAGAAAAGAAGAAAGACATGGACTTAAGTTTATAACTTTTGTGTTCAGAATGAGGGCTATCATTATCATGATTTTTCTCTCTGCTATAAGACATAAACTATTTCTAATACACTCAAGAAATATCCAATTTACACAACATCTAGGAAATGAAGATCAAGCATACTTTATTGGATCAGCTGACTTCTGAAAGAGGCACTTCATAGCCCTCCAGCTGATGCACTATGGAGATCAAACTTGTAACTCTATGTCAGGGAAAATATATCATATCAGATAAATGTAAGAAAAGAACAATTTCCCCAAAATTATCTCCTGTCCCAAAATTATCTCCTGTAATGAGTCTTTTTATTAAGAAAACACAAGAACTAGTCAGTAAATTGTTGAACACCATCTCAATATTTCGAAAGCCTTCACTCCCAGTGTAGCCACACCAGAGCACAATGATGGAAAGTTTTATAATTGTCTCAGAGAAATAGAACTGATGAACTAGACCTTTGTAAAAATAAAATTCTCAAAGAACTGTATGATAAAATGTTTATAAAAGCAAATAAGACAAAATAAAGGGGAAACAAACCCATCAGGCACATATATCTTGGAGAAGGTTGAGCCATATTCCAACTTCACACTTTAGAAATCTGATAAATAAAATCCTGTTTTCAAAATAACCCTAGCACCTTTGCCACATTATTGATTTGCTGAGTTTATCATGTAGTAATGTCATTATCTGTGAACCAGATTACATTGTTTATTCTACTTGTATTAATGAATAAAAGATCACATAGAGTTGTGTCCTTATCAAGAGCACCCAGTAAGTGGCAGACATAAGAGTGAAACACAAGTCATTGAGATCCTAAAAGTTGGATGTCTTGTCATATTTTACTCAATGTGGCAGTTACCCAGTACTAAATGAATTATCATATAATGAGGTGTTTTCTAAGGAGTCCCCAATTCCATGAAATGACTATGATTGAATTTTTTAATACCTCAGATCTCATCCTATCTACCCTTCTGATTCCCTTTAGCAACAAATATTAGGAGCTATAGAGTTTCACTCCAATTCCTCATTTTGATGACATATTAAATAGTGTTATAAAGCTGATTCTAAAGTCCTGGCTCTTAATAAATGTAAAATTCTTATAATTTGACACATAGCAATGATTCAATATGTACTTTATATTTATAATTTTGATGTTATTATGATTATATACAGTCATTCTAATATGGGATCACCTACAAAATCTCTAATACAGGACATGAAGCATTTTAATCATTTAATATATGTAATACAACTAGTATGTGGGTCACTCTTATGAAATTTTTTTTTCAGTTTTCAGATATAATAGTTAATGACATAATATATCAGTCAGGTTTTATAGTTCTGTATTAATAGAAAACTTTTTGTTATGTATATTTCTTTCCTAGAGAATATATGACATCAGGCACTGCAATGTATACCATTCTATTCTATTACACATCAGTACAAGAAGAAAAAAAAGCATCTGCTATAATCCCATGATAAATGTGTCTCTCCACTGAGCCAGTCATTTGTTCTCAAAGAAGTGGTAGACAGGCTCCATACATACCTACCAGTTAAGTCAGGAGTAGGGCTTCAGCAATGAATGTTTGTCCAGGTGCAAATTCTTTGGATTGACTTTAGGCTTCACAACTGCCTCATTTAAAGGAATGCTTTCTCATGGAATGCAATGATGTGAACCTATATGCTGAAGACCAAATGCATTTCACTGAGAATTTTTGTCATTTTATCATGAGATTCTGTAGATTTTATCTCTGTCAATATGAGATCTACAGACTAAGCTAATTGAAACTAAATTTGATCAACTAATACTCAGACCCACAGGCACACACACATGAATGCAAGCACAGGAAAAATGTACTGTGAAATATGTAGTATGCTAAGTTCATGTATAGAAAAATTCATGTACATTCATGTGGACTTAGTGTGGGAAAAATAATAAAACAAAAATACTGGTTGTTGAGTATTTGGTTTGGTTTTCTTTCTTTCCTTCTTCAGTCTTATTTTTCTTTCTTTCTTTCTTTCTTTCCTTCTTCTTTCTTTCTTTTTTAACACCCATGATTCCTGTGCTTGACAAGGAAGGCCAAGTGCTGATCCTCTGATCTCTTGCATTACATCAGGGAAAATGCTCAGCATGTAATTACATTATAACTGGTTTTCATGCAAATGCTTCACATTAATTCCCCACATTTTTTTTGGTGGGAAAAGAGTTCTATCATGCTTCACATTCTGAAAATAAAATATATCTTCTTTCTTTTACACTTCTTTCTGCATAAAATCTAAATATATTTACTATAGTTTCCATGCTAATATCATGAACACAGAAAAATGTATCTACACAAGGACATTTTATTTTAATGTAGTAAACACAATATTATTAATTTTGCTTCATATATATTTATACAATTATATATACAATTTTATATACACAATTCTTTAAACATGGGCTAAATTGTGTGTGTGTGTGTGTGTATGTGTGTGTGTGTATAGTATATATATATGAGTACATATATAGGTGGAGGTGTGCATGTAGAAGCCAGAAGTCACTCTCAGTAGTCTCTCTTATCTCCTATCTCACTTTTTACAATTTATTTTGTCAGCCCTAAATAGAATATCTATAACATACCTACTATTTTCATGGCTCAGGCATCATAGCAGAAGGGGTAGAAATATTATAAAAGTCAGAGGTTATAGATAACCATAAACTGTTACATTTCTTGCTTACATCAGGGTAACTGCACATATGACTTATAGTAGTTATACCATATGCAAGACTTTCACAAACCCAGAAGAAAATTTTGAAGTTCCTTCTTTCCTTCCATCCTGGGTTCTAGGGAATGGTTTAGGGATTTCAGGTTGCTAGGCTTTCATTGCAATTGATTATAACTTCTGAACAATTTCACTGGCCTATCTACTCCATTTTTGAAATAGGAGCTGGAAGCTCACAGATTTGATAAACTTGGCTTGCCAGGGAGCCCTGGAAATTTCCCTGTATTCATCTCCAAATCTCATCTTTGATATTGAAAGTACAAACTATCATTTCAAGGTTTTATGTGAGTACTGGGGCTCTGGACACAGGTATTTTTCATTAGGCAGCAGGCAACTTAGTGACTGAGATGTTCATCCTTTATTTTTCTTGATTATATAAATTTATGCAATGCTCAACTCATTCTAATTCCAAATAAAACAACTTTGTAACTATCACCATCAATATTTTTCTGATGACAGATGTTCTCATTCACACTCTGTCAAATGTAAGTATGTAATTGTCAAACAAAAATGGGTTAAATAAACTAATACATAGAATTTGGTGGGTGTGGATATACTTCCTTATTCTTGGAATTTCTTTGGTAATCATTTTTGCATTTAGGATGGGCCTGTCACTGGACCAACTTTCCCTCAGTTTCTTCTCCACTTTTGTCCATGCAGTTCTTTCAGACAGGAAAAATTCTGGATCAGAGTTTTTGACTTTGGGATGGCAACCTCACCCACCAACTTGATTCCCTGTCTTTCTACTGGAGGTGGACAAGTTCCCTCTCCCCACTGTAAGGCATTTCATCTAAGTTCCCTCTCTTTGAGTCCTGAGAGTTTCTCACCTCCCAGGTCTCTCATACATTCTAGAGACCCTCTACCACCTCCTAAAGTTGCCTATTTCCATTCTTTTTTGCTGGCCCTCAGGGCTTCAATTCTGTCCCCCCGATACCTGATCATGTTCCCCTATTCCTCTCCTGGTCCCCTCTTCCACCCAGATCCCTCCCTCTGTCCCCCATGATTGCTTTCTTTTCCCTCCCAAGTGGAATTGAGGCATCATTACTTGGGCCTTTTGGCTGGTTAACCCTGATTTTTGAGGATTGTATCCTGGGTGTTCTCTAATTTTTGGCTAATATCACTTATTAGTGAGTACATTCCATGCTTGTCCTTTGGGGTCTGTGTTACCTCACTCAGTATATTTTCGACTTCCACCCATTTGCCTGTAAAAGTCATGATATCCTTACTTTTAATAGATGAGTAGTATGGAAGTAGGAAGGGTGGATGGTTAAGAAGGTAGGAGACTCTGAGGCAGGAGAACCTGAGAAGGAAAGACTGCAGTAGGAAGTAGTATGGAAGTAGGTTCATTGGGTAAATGAACCACATTTTCTGTATCCTGTAGGATAATTTTCCCGGTCCAATCACTTTAAGTAATTAATACAACAAGAAGTCTGTGATTGGACAGGGAAAAGAGTGGTAGAGAGAAGGGTTTCAGATACAAGGACAGAGGAGAAGGAAGGAAGATGGAGGATGAACAGGATGATTCAGATTCTTCATGGCTTTAAATAGCCAAAGGTAGTCATTATTTTACAAGGGATGGATAATTATGGAACAATTTGTCTTATCTAGGTGGGCAATTTATATCATTATCAATTGGCTCTGAAATTATTGTTTGAACATCCTGTGAATTGAGAATTTATTGATATATAAATCTGGCTAATTATAGGCTTCTTGAGTTTTTATTTACTGGGTTAAGGGGAATTGTGGCCACCAACCATAAGGGTGGATGGTTAAGAAGGTAGGAGACTCTGAGGCAGGAGAACCTGAGAAGGAAAGACTGCATACTTGGGCTAGCCAAAAGGCTTTGAGACTACCAGGGAGAGAGTAGCTGGAAATAGCACAGGAACTTGATGTTCTTTTTATTATTTCCAGCAACAGTATCCATTCTTCCTTTGTGGGACATCTGGGATGTCTCCAGCTTCTGGTTATCACAAATAAGGCCAATATAAACGTAGTGAACACTTTTTTAAGTGCTTCTCAGCCATTCAAAATTTCTCTGTTGTGAATTATCTGTCTAATTTATACCCTATTTTTCTTATTGGGTTGTTTGGTTTTTTTGAAGATTAGCTTCTTGAGTTCTTTACATATTTTGGATATTAGCACTCTATTGGATGTGGGGTTAGTGAAGACATTTTTTCCAAATCTGTAGGTTGCTGATTTGTCTTATTGACTATATTCTTTGCCTTACAGAAGCTTTTCAGTTTCATAAGGTCCCATTTATCTATTCTTGATCTTAGAGCCTGAGCCACTAGAGTTATTTTTAGGAAATTTCACCAGTGCCAATGAGTTCAAGCCTCTTTCCTACTTTCTCTTCTATTAGATTCAGTGTGTCTGGTTTCATTTCGAGGTCCATAATCAACTTGGACTTGAGCTTTGGGCAAGGTGACACATATGAATCTATTTTCATTTTTCTACAGACCTCCAGTTAAACCAGCACCATTTATTGAAGTTGCTTTCTTTTTTCCATTATATATTTTTGGCTTCTTTGTCAAAGATCAAGTGCCCACAAGTGTGGGGTTTTATTTCAGTGTCTTCAGTTCTACTCTATTGATCAGCCTGTCTGTCTGTGTACCAATACCATGCAGTTTTTATCACTATCACTCTGTAGTATAGCTTGATGTCAGGAATGGTGATTCCCCCAGAAGTGCTTTTATAGTTAAGGATTGTTTTTGTTATTATGTGTTTTTGTTTTTCCATATGAATTTGAGAATTGCTCTTTCCATGTCTTTGAATTGTGTTGGAATTTTGATGGGGATTACATTGAATCTGTAGATGGCCTTTGGTAGGATTGCCATTTTTACTATGCTAATTCTAGCAATTCTTGAGCAAAAATGGCACAGTGGACTCAGTTTCTGAAATTGTTGAGAAATGCTAACCTCTTCCCTTGTCATGGCTCACTTCCTAAGTCTCTGTTCTCTTTCACAGCGTCTGTGTGCCTGTTTCAGCTCACTACGATGGTGCTTAGGAGATTAAAGAGATATGTCAGTCAGTCTGACAGCAACCATTCATTAAGCACACAGGAGGGTACATAGCCCACTGAGTGAATCACAGTGAATAAGAACTTAGCTAAATTACTGTTGCCAAAATGAGTGTAAGCAACAGGCTTCACTTTAAGGATGAACAAATTCAAATTGTTCTCATTTTAAAGGTTATTTTTAGAGTAATGAATTCAGAAGACTTTGTCAAGAATTATCCCTTAAGTTTTAGAAATTAGATTATCTCAGAGGAAATTCGAGTGCATCTAAGTTTATCTTATATGATTTTATCCAGTATGAGTTTATAGAAACTGACTTATGTTTGGTAAAATTTTTGTAATTGTTAATAAAAATTTTCATTTTAAAGGGAAAATATTTAAGGAAAATTATTCCAACACTTGAATGTTAATAATGTTTTTATTTAATTTTCTATGTGTATGAATGTTTAGCCTACCTGTATGTCTATGCATTGTGTATGTGTGTGTTTGGTATATGAGGAGGCCAGAAGAGAATGTTGGATAACCTTGTACTAGTTACAGACAGATTTAAATTGCCACACTGTTGCAATCCTGATCCTCTTAAGTGCTAAGCTACCCCTACATTAATAACTATTAAATATATTTCTTTATTTGGTTGGATTAAGAACTTATTTCTTTCCAAGTTGTAAGTGAAGTTTAAAGATTAATAGGGGAGTTTATGTTTTATAATTACAGTTTTTATTCTTGTCCAGTTAGAATAAAAAGTATATATTGTGCTATTCAAATGACTCCACACACAAAAGAGTCCACACACTTTTAATATCCATTAGTTTAACAGTGACTAAGTGGAACATTTTAAAAGAAGATTTATTTTGACTCACAGATTCAGATGTTTCAAGCCATTATTGGCTTATTACATTATTTCTGACCTTTATTGAGTCAAAACATTACAATAGAAGGGTGAGATAAATTGCTTCTCAATTCAAAGAAGTCAAAACTAGAAAGAGGCAGAAAGAATGGCCCAGAACAAGGTGTGACCTTCAGCAATGTAGTTAAAATAATCCATTTCCTCTATCTTAGCCAGTCTTTCCACAACCCCACCACCTCCAAATAGTCTACTCAAATTTTGTATCGATCAATGAGTTAAACTGTTCATTTAATCACTGAATTCATGGTATTATTGTGGTTGAAATCAAACAGTATCAAAATGAATTATAGAGGAGTCCTATGCATCTTTCAGCTCAAATGTGTTGCATATCAAAGTAAGTCACCACAATTTGTGGATCTAATTAGAAACTGAGAAAGAGTATATGACATATTCAAAGGTCTTGAAGCCAAATCAAAAGATCATTATGTGTAACTCCTCTCTCTTTCCTAACAACCCACTTTGTGTTGTGGGACTGAGCACTGACTCTCTAAATCAAATAAGATCTCATCAATTCTTCTGTTTAATAACTAATAATTACAGATGCTATAGTGATATATTAATAAGTTGATATGATGAATATATAAATGGACTAAATCTATGAATGGACATCTATGAGACTAAACATATATTTAGGTAAGATGTTAAATTCCAGAGACAGTAAAACAATCAGCAATGTAGGAAATCAGTGCTTTTTACATGTCATGTGACATACAGATCAATTGGTTATGGGAACTCTCACAAGTTACTATCAATTTGGTCTAAAATAAGCCATATGGTTAGTTCTTTACTTACTGAATTGTTTTATTTTAGTTTTCTGTTGTTGTTGTTTTATTTTCTTTTGTTTTTTACAGATATTGATCTATTTATCAATATGGAATGGGTATGTTTTACAAATGCAGGAGTTGTTTCTTCTTTTCACAAACCAGATTCCAGGGATTAAACTCTGGTCATCAAGTTTAGTGTTAGCTGCTTTTATCTGCTAAGCCATTTAAGCACTCACCTCCCTCAATTACTTTTACTGTTATATAAGCACACAGGAAATGAGGTTATTGAACAAACATACAATAAGTATGTGCTCAGATTAATTATACAAATAATGAACTTAATTATGTTGTTGTACAATCTGGTTTGTATCCTGGTTATATGGTAATATGTTGAGAAAAAATATCACTTGATCAACAGGAAAGGAAAAGAAAAATGAGAGGAATGTTATTCTTCCATTAAATCTCATAGTTCATCAGAGGTTTAAAATGCTACTGTCTGAAGTTTTATTATGGGACTTCTGATTTTATTTTTTTTATTTTAGTTTTTTATTTTATTTTTGGTCATTCAGGTTCTTGTCTTTCTCTGCTTCTATCAGTCTGTCAAATGAATATTTATGAGTGTTTTATTTCCCTTGAACATCACATTAGCTTATGTTTTTCGATTATAGTACTTTATAGTGAGAATATATTTGATAAGTAATATGTTTAATGTCTGTCTTTACTACTAATGCAAAATATCACAATCTAAGCCTATTTTTAAAGGTATAGAGTCCATTGATTTAACCCAATGTATTCCATGATCAAGTAATATGCTAACATATATTATTGTGTGACTATTTCTGGGAGGATTTATTAATTGCCACAGGTAGGACCCCAACAGTAGACCAAAGAAATGATTATACCAACAAAGTTTTAGTGAACCAGTGAATTGTTTTGCAGTTACCCAAAGGAATATGAATAATAGTTATTTACAGGAGAATGGGTGACTCAAAAATGGCTCATTACTAGAAATTCGACTCTAGCACAGGTGAAAACAGACAAAAGTCACATCAATGGAATGCCTTTTCATGGTGTGGTGGTTTGAATGGGAAGTTCCCCACAGTTTTGAGCATTTGAATATCTGTTTCACAGTTGGTGGTATTTTTGGGGAAGGATTAGGAGATGTGGCCTTGTTAAAGGAAGTATACCACTTGGTGTGGGTTTTGAAAGTAAAGCAGGCTTACAGACTATCTTTGTTCTCTCTGCTTCAAGCTAATGGTTCAAAATGGCGTCTCTCAAAATTTTACTCTTGCCATCATGCCTCACAGCTTGGTCTCATGCTTTTCTATCACAATAGATTCTTTTCGGTATAGAACCATAGCCAAATAAATCCTTCTTTTTATAAGCTGCCTAAGTTATGGTTCTTTATTATAGCAATAGAAAGTAACATATATAAGACATAAAAGCAGCTTGTACAGTCAGAATGTATTATCTCCATCCCAAATGCTAGTGTTTCTACAAATCTCAGGGAAATGCCTGGTGACTCTTTTGAAGTTTATGAATTAACAGAGCCTTTTTATTTTTTTTCTTTATTTCTTAGTCTTATGAGCTTCCTTCACTTCTTCCTTCCTCCAGGGTAGGGGATAGAAGGCTTTAGTAATTTGTAGAAAATTGACTTTTAATTGCATATTTTTTTCCGAATCTTTTTGAAGTATATAGGTTATAGTAATAGTACCTGAGGATGTATGATATAAAGTAAAAGGGGAGAAAATCTTCAATACTTATTACTATTCCCAAGTCCCTGTAAGTCTTGATGTATAAATCTAGAGTAAAACAGGATAATATATGAGGATGTATAGGGATATTGAACCATGAGGTTTAGAACATTCAAGATCCCTTTGACATTGACAAACACTCACCCCAAAAATAAAATAAAAAATCCCACATCAGATTTTGGAACATGTAAGTTTAACTCAGTAAGTTATGTAGTCAAAAAAGGCTAATTTATTAATATCTAAAGAAAATAAGATATAAGTATGAAAGGTAACATATAGTCAGTTATGTTTAAAATAAAATGATTTTATTTATAGTTACTTGCTATTTATTACATTTTACATATTGTCCCCAGAAATATTAAACTGCTTTAAGACAGGGTAGATTTCTAATGTAACACTAAAATAACAATTTTTAAAAGCCTTATGTGAAAAGTTCTTTCATCTCTAGGATTTTTTTCCCATGAAAAGCCTAATTGGTTACAGTTATTTAAGGACAATTTGTGGCTGCAGGGAATGTCAAGGAGACTAGAAAATGGGAGTGGCTGATGTTGAAGAGGAAACAGTATAATAGTACAAGAAAGAAAGAAGAAATGTATCTTTTTTCTAATTTACTTAAATATCTGGACAGCTTTCTGAGTGCAAACTGATTGGAAGACACACTTCTAGTTAGCTGACTAGGGATATACACTGCATATCAGTCCATAAATCCTGGATCATTGAGTTACTTATTTATATTATTTGCAGTACATCCTTCATACTTTAGGGAATTGAATAATGGACTTTTATTTTTGTCATTATTTAAGAATTTTCCAAAGGGGACGAAGTCATGGCTTCTTGCATGTTTTT
>JADRCC010155220.1:0-20209 GCA_019843855.1 Hylomyscus alleni
AAATATAATGACATCAATTTTTCTAAACAAATATAATGACATCAATTCTTCAAGAAGAACTTATTATATTTTAAGTATTCAGCCATTATAAACACCATGCCCTCACTGTGTTTAAAAGTAAATAAGCCATATAAACAAAGAAAAACATTTGTTGCTATGGTAGAAATGAGGTCAATTTTATATTTTTCACTTATGTTAACAAAATTTCTTACAAAATACACAATATTATTTATTTTAAATTATCCACAAGACTTTCTTAAGCAAGCACTTAAAAGAACAAAACAGTTGACTCTCATTAATTGCGGTCTTGGAATATGTTATATACCGTTCACTGGAGCTCTGTGGATTCTAATCTTAACCACAGAAAATTAAAATAGAGAAAAGAGATCCAGGTCATTTTGTTGAACAAATGAAATATAAAATGAGCCAAATCATAATCCACAAAGTAGCCAAGAAAGAGTCTAATTCGCAACTTTTCTGAGTAAATATTTTGAAATGATCATGAACTTCTATTATATTTAAAGAAATGGTAAATACAAGCTGCTTTGGTTTCATGGTATTTTATCAATAGAAACCCTAACTAAGACAGAAAATGGTATCCAAATATGAGGTATTGCTATGACAGACTTGACCATGTGTTTTGACATTTACAATCTGAGCTGAAAAGGACATGGAGAGCTCAGAGATCAGGGAGATTAGATGATAAGACTATTGAAAGCAAGGCAGATAATAGTGGCTGGGTTTTTGATGTTTCAAAGGGAAGCAAAGATTAAACCAGGGCCATTTGTGTGATATTTTGTGTTAATCGCCTGTAGGTCAGCTGGAGTGGAAGAGATAACTGGTGATTAACAAGAGACCAGAACCTAGGGCAATTGACGCTTGTTAGCTAGAGCAGAGAAATATGTGGTGATTAAGAAGAGACCAGCACAGGAAAGCTAGTTATGCCCCTCACCAGCTGTGGCACTCAGGAGAGCTGGTTCCACCCTCATCTAGGCAAGCAAGGGAGAACTGGCCTGGTGGTTTGGACTTAAGATCTAATGGGCTGACCAACTCAGCTACCATCCAGGCCCAGATCCAGAGCTTTGAGTTGGCCCACCCCAACATCTATCCCATCTATGAATGCTGGAGTGTGTGAAGGGGCCAGTACTACAGGAGCAAAGCTGCAGAATCTCCATGACTCAGGGCAGCAATTGAACCATTGCAAAGAGCATTTTCAAGTAAAGCTGTTTGGTCAAAAGGGTAAACTGTGTGACACACTGTGACACACCAAAGCTTCCACACCAAGATGATAGGGGTTTGTTCGTTTAATTTCTATTTTTTAATTTTTGCTTTCTTTTGAGGGGGAGGTTGCAAGGGTAGAGGGCAGATACGGAGGAACTGAGAGACAAATAGGATTGGGGTACACAATGTGTTAATTCACAAAGAATCAATAATTTTTTAAATGTAAAAAAGGCAAAGAAAAAGTAAGGAACAGAAGATATAAATGGAATTAAAACAAAAAATGGATTATTGATTGTTGTGGGCTGAGGAAGTGTTGAAATTAGCCCTATCTTCTTAAATATTTCCTCTTTCAACAGAAAGATAAGTGCTTACATCTAAGAATTCTCCTATGACGGCTACTATTTTCTTTCTTTTAAAAAAAAAAAAGATTTACTTAATTTATTATATTTAAGTACACTGTAGCTGTCTTCAGATGCACCAGAAGAGGGCGTCAGACCTCATTATGGATGGTTGTGAGCCACCATGTGGTTGCTGGGATATAAACTCAGGACCTCTGGAATAGCAGTCAGTGCTCTTAACCGCTCAGCCATCTCTCCAGCCCTACTATTTTCATATTATCAATTATTCTTGAAGCTAAGAATATGTGAGACATGAGACTCTCTTCCTTCCTGCATACAATACTATCTGGCTTAAGTGGTTTCAAGTAGAATGTGGGAGTCATGGACATTTTTCTTTTCTGCAACCCCTTTAATAAAGCAATGATCCACTGTTACCCACTCTAATTGGGCTAACTTGCAGGGAAGGGGAACCACAGACTTGGCCTGGCCTAGCTGCCTTGAGGGGTATGCCTCATAGATTTTCAGGTTAGAGTCCATGGCTCATGGAGCACTAATGCACACCCTCTGGCAGTGAAGGGTTCGGGCCACTTTGTACTTCTCTGTATGTTCCCTCAGAAGTCAAGGAAGTATGTACGCTTGATAGGACAATTGGTCTTAGACAATCTTGTGTACCCTGAATAGCTCACAAACATTATATCCTGGCAACTACAACTGTATTGATCCTGGCAACTGCCATTATATTCTATTTCTGATAAAGGTATAAAAAGCCTGATTGCTCTCAATAAAAATTGTCACAGTAGGTGGAGAAGTGGTTTAGCAGAAAGGACCCAGGTTCAATTCCCAGCACCCACATGACAGTTTACAACTATCTGTAACTCCAGTTCCAGAGGATCTGACACCTTCATACATATGCACAAAAAGGCAAAACACCAATGCACATAAAGCAAAAACAAAACAAATCATTTAAAAAATTAACAAAAAATGAAAAAAATAAATGTCACAACCTCAATAGAAGAGGAGGAGGAGGAGGAAGAGAAGAAGAGACCAGTATCAGTGTGGCAAAATCTTCTGGGAAATATTTCCTTGGAGTCAGCAAACAAAAGCTGTGGTCCAGGGGCAGAGGCAGGGAATTATACTTCATGCTGGCAGAAGAACTAAGAAATTTTGAAGAGTTTCCTAATGATTTTATAGGCATTAAAGCAGTGGTTCTCAATCTTCCTAATGCTAAGACTAAGATCCCTTAAAACAGTTCTTCATGTTGTGGTAACCCCAACCAGAACATTATTTTTATTGCTACTTCATAACTGTAGTTTTGCTACTATTATGAATCATAATGTAAATATCGGATATGTAGGATACCTGATATGTGACCCCTGTGAAAGGGTTGTGTGACCCACAAAGAGGTGGTGACCCACAGATTGAGAACCACTGCATTAGAGAATTATGAAAAGCAACACTCTGGGAGGCCAGGAGAAGTCACTGGTAAAAGTCTGGCCTCCACTCAAGTGAAAATCCCAGGACTGAAGAGGATATGGAGAGTCGCTGAGGCTTGAACATCATGGGAGATCAAGACAGGCGATGGGTGAATGTATAGCCTCGACTGAAATAGAAGCCCGAGGAATGAAGCAGTCATGGAGACAAGAAGACTTCATGCCTTGTGGCAGGATCAGAGTCCCTGAAGAGAACTCAAGAAAGGTCAGTGATGAAGATGCAACCTAGTTATAGCAGGAGAACCCAGCATTTTGGAGAAGCCAGATGAATGACAAGGACAGTGAAGCTATGGAGTGGAGCCAGCCCAAGCCTAGGAAACTAGGTGGATGAGCTGTGGCTGGCAGAGCAAGAAGTGCTGCTGCCAAGGCCCTTTGGTGCCCAAATGATAATGGGTAGGTCCCAGACATCAACCACTGAACTCTGTTCACTGTTGAACTTTGCTTTTGCTTTGCTTTGACTGTGCCCTGGTTATTTCCTCTTGGAGTAAAACACTATGGAACTTTTTTTTAAAAAAAAAAAACAGGAACATATAGTTGAGACACTGAATTTTTAAAGTGACTGGAGTTTTTAGAAGGACTTGATATTTTGGAGACTGGATATTCTGGAGAATTTGAATATTTTACATATGCTTGAACTCTGAAAGAGACTTTAGCTGTTTTAAAGAGACTGAACTTTCAAAGTGTTCGAATTTTTAAAGACTGAGACGTTTAAAGTTGGAATATTTTATATTGTAATATTAACATTAATATGAGATCTTGAGGATGAACAAAAAGAAATGTTAGGGTCTAACAATGCTGTCCTTGTGTGTCAAGTTGACAAGAGGTCAACTGTGCTAGCTAGTTTTATGCTAATTTGACACAAACTAGAATTGGGAAGACCAAACCTCAACTGAGAAAATGTCCCCTACCAGACTGGCCTATGGGCAAGCTTGTGGTACATGACTGATTTTTGATGACTGCTATTGAGGGCCCGGTTCTCTGCAGGCACTATGACCCTTGGGCTGGTGATCCCAGGTATGCAGGGAGGGAGGGGTAAGCCCTAAGCAGCACTCACTCCTGCATGACTTCAACATCAGCTTCTGCTTCCATCTCCCTGGCTTGAGTTCCCTGTCTTGAGTGCTGACTGTTGACTTCTTCAATGACAGACTACAAGCTTTAAAATGAAATAAACCCTTTCCTCCCCAAATTACTTTTAGTCATGGAGTTTTGTTACAGCAACAGAAACCCTAAATAAGAAAATGGTGCTTTAAAACTACCAAGCTAGCCAGAGTTGGATAACTTTACACTTACATTCACAATGTTCAGGGAAACGTACAACCTTTATACATGAAATTTCTTCAGTAAATACTTCACATTAGTGCTAACATTTTAGGAAAAGCAGTTTTAAAGATAGCAACTAGACTAGACAGAGGGATAATTGTTTGATGTCAGGTCCTTTCAAAGGAACAGTATGAGCTCTTTACTACTGAACCATCTCTCTAGCCAACAATATTGTTTCATTGCTAAAAAGCAGAGAAAACTTTAAAAGTGAACAAACAGTATGCACAATATAAATTGGACACCTCAAATGAAATTAATTCTAAGGTATAACAAGGGATATGTAAGAGAGAATACAACCCATACTAAATCTAAGACAAAACAAAGGAGATTCTAAAGATGGTACTAAGTCAGTTTCCTTCATGAACCATTAAATAGGATCTAACACCAAAGCTTGGCTACTGACAGAGATTAACCAATAGATCTATGTGTTGAGGAAGAAAGAGGAGAAATGGAAGGAGAATAATGGTTATTCAGCCAATAAGGCCACAGCTGTAACTATTTTTCACTCATGTATAAACCAAAACAAGTAAATGAACTATAATCATATACTTTTAAGGATCCAGACAGTCATTTAAAACTGAAAGAGTAGTAACACATTAACTTATACACATAAATTTTCAATCAAACAAGATCAAAATTAATAAGTCTAAAACTAATAAGCATGCAGAAGAAAAAATAAATAATCCAGTGCTTTCTTTTTTGGAGGAAGGGGTCTCACAGTGTATCCCAGGGTGGCTTCAAAATCTCAATCCTCTTGCCTCTGCATTTCCAGTACCAGAATTTTTTATAACCAGGCAAGGCTAGCAATGGGACTCACCACCAACCCAGTCACAAAACCTTCAACCTATAATCTGTTCTGACTGCAAGATGTGCTGGGGCAATGATGGCACAGAACTTGTGGGAATGACCAACCAAAAACTGGTGCAGCTTGAGACCCACATGAGAGAAGTCCATGCCTGAAGAGCCTGGATGGTCAGGAAACAGAGGCAGAACAACCCAGAGACCTACGATAGAACCAAACACAACTGGCAAGAAACAAAAAAAGAAAAATCAATGAAATTATTCCTAATGATATTTTGTTATACTCATAGATCGATGCCTAGCCCAATTGTCATCCAGCAACTGAAGGGAACAGATACAAAGACCCACAGCCAAATACTGGGCAGAGCTCAGGAAATCATGCAGAAGAGGAGGAAGGATTGTAGGAACAAGAGGGAATGAGGATACAAGAACACAACCCACTGAATCACCTAAGCAGGGCTCAAAGGGGCTCAGAGACTGAAGCAACAAACACAGACCCTATATAGGTCTGATGAGCTAGGTCCTCTGCATATGCATTATTACAATTACGTATCTTGGTGTTCTTATGGGACTCCCAACAGTGGGAGTAGAATATGTCTCTGACTCTTTCGTCTGTGCGTAGGATCCTTTTCCTCCTACTGGACTGCCACTTCCAGTTAGGATATGAAGGTTTATACATAGTCCTACTGTAACTTGTTAGGCCATGTTCATGTTCAGTAGACATCCCTGGGAATCTGATAGTGTTTTTTTGGTTTTTTAATTTTTTTTGGGGGGGTGGGTTGGAAAGGAGAAAGAGAAGTAGATCTAGGGGAAAGGGAAGGTGAGAACGGAGCAGGAACTGGGAGGAATGGAGGCAGAGGAATGTAACGTATGAGAGAAGAATTTTATACACATATACATATATACTTTTATACTTTACTAAATTTCCAGCAGTCAACTTTACTTAGGCAAAACAAATGTGTGTGTGAGACACACACATACACACACATACACACACACACACACAACTTGAATGTCATTATGAGTGATCATACAGATTTTCTTGGAATACTAGAAACAAAAAAATGGGGCTTCCAATTTGCCTGGCCAGTGCTCTACTGCTGAGCTATACATTTATACAGCCCAATTACAATGCTTTATAAACAAGGTAAAAATCTAGGATTTGTGAGTGTCATGCTAGATACACTGAAAGACTTTTTGATTTTTTTTTTTTGTTTGCTATTTGGTTGGTTGTTTTTGAGACAGGGTTCTACTATGCAGCTCAGATTGGCCTAGAGCTCGCTTGGTAGCCCAGAGTAGCTTTGAAATCCCAATTGTCATGTCAGCATCCAAAGTTCTAGGATTATAGGAAGGTGCCACCAAACCTAGCTAAGATGTTAAATCTTAAAACAGAGCTTCCTAAAATAATGCAAATCAAAACTTGGTATTTCATTTGTTAAAAATTCTTTCCCTTCAACCCTCAAAATGTTCCATCTAATAAATATATTCTATCAAATTAAGGTAATACTCAATTTTTAATAAAACCAAATTAAGTTTTTCTGTAGGAAAAACACTGTTCTTATCATCTATTCATAATGCTATGTAACCACAATTGTTATATACTTATTTTGTTAAAATAAACTATTAATTATAAAAAGACCGACTTTATACCAAAAAAGTACAGGATTATCTTCAATGAAAGGTATATATAAAAACAGTATAAATCAGACACAATTGCTTTTTGACTTGTCTTTTACCAAATCCGTGTTCCTAGTTTTAAATTAATAAAAGCTAAACAGTAAAATCCTATAAAAGTAAAATCTACATCCTGCTTAATTATGGAACATTTTTACTTAATATATTCTGTGTATGCAGCAAACACTCCTTTGCTTATATTTTCCATGACAACTGCCTTTAACAAGCTCCCCAGATACCACCTGAACACAACCAGCTTGAGCAAAAATACTGAACTTGGTTGGTGGAAATTTTCTAATGCAACTATTACCAAAACAATTTTTTTCCAGGATAGCTTTCTCTCTCATTTATGATTGGTACAGCTAACTACAGAAATTTAAACAAATGTGCAACAATTATAAAATTCAGACAGATGAAATAATGTATGTATCCAAGGTGTATAGTCTTACTGTAACTACAGTTTTATTATTGACTATAAGGTCTTAGTTTTTCATGCACTCTTACATAAGAGCAAATAAAGATGTATACTTTTAAATAAACCAAAACTGATAGCTATGATACTTTTAAAAAAAATCATACCTCTGTAGGTCGAACTGTCATGGCTTTTATTTTCACTGAGAATCCGGCATAAATGCAAACTAGAATTTAAAAAAAAAAAAAACACTATCAATTTTCAATCCTGAAAACAATTTACTCCTAAGGAACAAGTTTTATCTCCTAAAAAGTAAACAGAAACACCCCATGATCATGACATAGGAAACATAGGAAACACCTATGATCATGACAAAACCTTCTAACACATCAGAACTAGAGATCAATCAACCATCTTCCTGAAACTTGGCAAATCATTTTTTACATAAAAATTTTTCTACCTCTCATTATAAACATTGGGTAACTCAACAGTAAATAAGAAATATCTCTACTTGACATAGTGATACATGATTATAATCCTAGGATTTAAGAGGCAAAGAAAGGAGAATCAGTCTCTGCTACCATAGCAAATTTGAGACTCTATATCAAATAAAATGTCTCCATTTTGGATTACTTCAGCCAACAGAGGGAATGGTAGATGAGAAATCTAGATTTCTCCCTCTTTTTTTTTTTTTTTGACAAAGGCTAAAACATAAATGGAGCACTGTGAAGGTGGGCAGAGAGAAGAGGGAATGATTAGGGTTGAATATGACCACAGTAAATTGTACACAGAAATGAGACCCATTATTTTGTACAATAATATATGCCAATAAAATGATAGAATTAGAACATCTTCATTTTAAGATCCCTAATAAAAAAATCCACCATCTGTCAGTGGCTTTTCACACCATGGAAACAGACTAAAAGCATTATGTCCCAGCTACTGATGAAATAATACACCACCAAAAGAAAAATAACATCAGAATGCCAAAGAAATACTACATTCTCATCTTCAATATAACACTAGAGATAACATGCTATCTACTACAAAGTAGTACAAAACAATGGAATAATTAAAAGGAAATATAGTTGAAGCAAGATTGGCAAAAAGTTGGTGACTACTAAACTGCAAACTAGAAAACATTTGTGCAACCAAAAATAAAAACAAAACAATCAAAACACCAAAAGGGGCATCCCACAGGATTCAAATTAATACACTGGTGAGGAGTATCCCTTATCTACAATGCTTAAAATGAAAACTATTCCAGAATTTAATTTTTCATATTTCTGTTCAAAATATTTGTATGTACCTGTCTAAGGACCAAAAACATAACACAAAATGTATTTTGCTTCACATATACTTTACACATATGTAAGGTTTGTTTTCATGTATGTGTGTATATTTGTATTAGTGTATACCATGTTTAGGTGCCTGTGGAGGGAACAAGGTGTCATATCCCCTGGAGCTGGATTTACAGGCAGGTAGCTGTGAGCTGCCCAACATAGGTCCCAAGACCTGAACTCAGATCCTCTGAAAGAGCAGTTAAGTGCTATCAACTGCTAAGCCATTTCTACAACCCCCTAACAATAATCTTAAATATTTTTTAACTTTATGCACTCAACAGTTTACTATACAGTAACAACACATATGCCATTTTATTACTTAGTATGCAGACTTGTGCTGGGTGGTGGTGGCGCACACTGATAATCCCAGCACTTGAGAGGCAGAGGCAGGCAGATTTCTGAGTTCGAGGCCAGCCTGGTCTACAGAGTGAGTTCCAGGACAGCCAGGGCTACACAGAGAAACCTTGTAGAAAAAACAAAAAAAAAAAAAAAGTATGCAGACTTGCAAGTGAGAACCTGGACATGCTGTTGTTTTTGAAACAAGGTTTCCTGTTGTTCAGACTAACCTTAAATTCCTGATCCTCCTGTCTCTGCTTGGCCAATCTTCCCATCCTCATTAATATATGATCCTAACTTTAAAAGTCAGGTAAAATGACACGTCTATAATCTCAGAACTTATGAGGTAGAATATGGAGGACCAAAACATAAATGTCAAAATAATGATTACCACAAAGATGGTGAAGAGAGATCAGAAAAAGAGGTTATGTTACCTGATGGGGATGTAAAATAGGTGGTATATACATTTTGGTTTTTGTTGTTTTGTTTGTAAGTCTGTATTTTGTTTTGTTTTGTTTTGAGACTGGGTCTTCCTATGTAACCTTAGCTGGCCTAGAACTTGCTCAATAGACTGGGCTAGTTTCAAGTTCAGAGATCTGCACATCTCTTAAGTGCTGGGATTAAATGTGTGAATGCCACACATGTAGCTGTTAGCTTGCTTTTTGACTCTATTTCTATTAGGTAGTTGAGGTTGGCCTCATATTCATGATTCTCTTGTTTTAGCCTCTGAATGTTGGATTACAGGCATATGACTTGCATTTGAGTTATACAATTCTCTAAGTTCTAGGTTAATATTTAGGCACCTCTCTATATTTTTGTTCAATGTCACAAGTTAGAAAAGAATCTTACAGGTCAACTTTTTTTTTTTGAGATAGGATCTCTATATGTAGCTTTGGCTGGCCTAGAATTCACTACATAGACCAGTCTGTCTTTGAACTCAGAGTTCTGTCTGTCACTGCTTTCTGAGTGCTATGATTAAAGGCATGAGCTACCATGCCCAGCCATGCCAACATTTTAAAGTAAATGAAGAGAATCAACAAGTTTCTTTCTTTGTTTTATGACAATTTCATGAGTACTGTATTTACAACAATTCCACTCTACCCTTTCTCACCTCCAACTCCTCCCAGGACTTCACTCCTGTCCAACTTATGAGTGGGTTGAACATGCAAAGCCTGGAGTTCAATCCTCAACACTGGGGGGAAAACTTGTAGATTCTGTTTATCTATCTTATCTTTTGCTAATATGATGCCACAATACCATCACTTACAGAGAGTATCTATGCTATAGGCTACCCATATCCCTACACCTTGTCTCTGTATCATATATTTTAATACTCCATTTGTTAGCTAGAAAAACCCAATAAACATCTTCTTGTTTTGCTACTGCAGCTGAACCCACAGCCTTGCACATGCTAGGCAAGCACTCTATCAATAAGATAGAACCTTATCCCTCTTCTATTTTTTTCTTTGGACAGTCTGGACAAATTAATTAAGCTAGCCTTGAACTCACTATGTAGCCCAGGCAAACCACAAACTATGATTCTCCTATCTCAAGTAACACCTAACCCGGCTATACAATTATATTCAAAATTAAGAATAAAAGGCCAATGTAAAACAGTTACTAATTAAATCTATATAAAAATTGAAAATCTCCATTATAAACTATTAACCACCCACCACCTAGTAAAAAAATTTATTCAACTAGTAGACAGGGCTAGCAAGATGGTTCAGTGGAAAAAGACCTGTCTCAAAAAAGTTGCCAATAGAGAGGATTTTCAAGTCTTCTCAGCACAAAGGATAAATATATGATGCAGCAGTTCTCAACCTGTGGGCTGAAAGCCCTTTGGGGGCAGTAGATAAGATATCCTGAATATCAGATATTTACATTACAATTCATAACAGCAGCAAAATTAGTCATGAAGTAGTAATGAAACAATGTTATGACTAGGGGTCACCACAACCAGAGGAACTGCATTAAAGGGTCACAGCATTAGGAAGGTTGAACACTGCTGATGTGAAGTAATAGATATGCCAATTACCCTGGTCTGGTGATTACACACTGTATACATGTATTATTGTTGGAGAGGTTTAGGGTTTTGGTTTTTGAAGCAAAGTTCACATAATGCAAGATGACCTCAAACTCACTATGCAGTTCCAGCTGGCACTGAATTCCTGATCCTCCTGCCTCCACCTTCCATATACTGGGTTATACTTAGCTTTGTATACATGTACTGAATACTCACTGTGAGTTCAGGATATGGGTCAGTGACCACCTAGCATATATAAGCCTTGGATTTGATTCTTAGCAGCACACAAACCTGGTATGGTGGCATACACCTGTAATTCCAGAGCTTAGGATATGGTAGCAGAAAGATCAGAAATCAAGATCAACCTGAACTATATCAGTAAGCTTTAATATCTTGAAGGAAGGGTAGGAGGGAGGGAGAAAAAGAAATTGAAAGGAGCTGTAGGAATTCATCCAATTGAAATCCCAAAACCTTGAAAGACTGAGGCAGGATTACAAGTTCTAGACCAGCATGGAATATAGAGTAAAATCCTGTCTCAAAAGGAGAGAGTATAAGGATTTTTGTTTTATTCTTCCTTATTACAAATGCCTTTGTTTCCTTGAATTTCCACCAGCTTCATCTTCTACTTTCAGCAATGGTAACACATGTCTTTTTCAATAAGCCTTCCAATGACTGAAGAGAGGCTGTATCAGTGTTCCGAACTCCTACCTATGGTACAGTCATCATTACATAACTAAGAAACAAATGAAATGTCATTTTATATTGTCACTAGGCCACAAGCACATTTATTAACCTGCAGATAATATTGTCATCACATCAAAAGTCTGCTAAAATTGTGTACAAATTCATGAATGGGTTATAATATTCAGGCAGTTCACTTGCATAACAGATAATGTGTACTTAAAACAAAAACAAGCACTTAGAACCTGAGGCAAAAAGCTGGAAAGATTAAGGCAGATCTAGATACAGGAGTACCCTGTCTCAAAAAAGTTTTTTTCAAGTATCAGTTTAACTGTGTCCACAAATAGTAGGCCCACAACTATCCTTAAACGTAATTGGTTCTGAATGTTGCATCTATCTTGCTGTCCTATCTGTCAAACACTTCTGGTAAACTAACCTACATTACAGGGCGATAACAGACAAAAGGACCTCAAATATCCATTATATTATGACCTTAAAATATTCAAATATTCTGTCTCAGTCAAAGCAGTATTAATTTATGCCCTTAATATTTAAGTTGACCAGTTTTTCCTCTTGTCAAAAAGTTTTGTGCTGTTATGGAAATGCTGCCTCAACTCCCTGAGAACAAACACAGAAATCTACTTTGTGTCAAAGATCTGTGAAAATGTGAATGAATGAGTTGTGTTCTTTTAATGATTTCAGAAGTATGTTATGAATCTTTTTAACATGTATATTTAGCTTTTCATTTTACTTACAACATTTTCAGGAAAAAGGAAACACAAACAAGCCTGAAGTACTTTTTTTTGCATTTTTCATTTTTTTTTATTAGATGTTTTCTTTATTTACAATATCTCCTTTCCCAGGTTCCCCTCCAAATAAATAAATAAATAAAATAACAAAAACTAAAATAAACCCTGTTCCCTCCCCCCTCCCCCTGCTCACCACCTCATCCTCTCCTGCTTCCTGGCCCTGGCATTCCCCTACACTGGGGCACAGAACCTTCACAGGACCAAGGGCCTCTCCTCCCATTGATGACCAACTAGGCCATCCTCTGCTATACATATGCTGCTGAAGCCATGAGTCCCACCATGTGTACTCTTTGGTTGGTGGTTTAGTCCCTGGGAGCTCTAAAGGTACGCTCACAGTTTACAAGCTTGCTTCACATATAAAAGACTGATATTCGCCTGTGCTTCAATTAGCTTTTAAAAACAAAACAGCAAGAAAGGTTAAATAGTTTAAGTAAAATACTTGTCTCTATTTTCAATGTTATAACAAAAATACTACCCTCAAAAATATGAGGACAAAACCATTTTATCTTGTAGAAACATTAACTTATGAAAACAAGAAATGCCATAAAAAAACATTAACAAAAGTTTTACTCTTGTAAGTAGGAAAAAGCAGTTTTATTAATGGCAGATTCTCTATTTTAGCATTATAAAATAATTTAGCAAACAAAGTAGTAACATGTTGCATCAACATGTTCTGAAGAATGAAAACAGAAAAACAGACCAAGATTTGCACTTAATTCATAAATACAAGTTAGAATATGAAATCAAATTAGGAAAGGTTTCAGGACCAGAGATGTAGTTCAGTGGGTAAAATGCTTGCCAATGTATTCTGTGCCCCAAGTTTGATCCCCAGTGGCACATAAACTAGGTGTGATACCACATAACTAGGTGATACCATCAGTCTGTACGGAATCTTTGTTCTTGAGAAGTGAAAGCGTGAGATTAGAAATTCAAGATCATCCTCAGCTACAAAGCCAGCTCAAGGCCAGCCTGGAAACTGTGTCTCAAAAGAAAAAGTTTCAGGAGCTGGAGACCAAGCACAATGAAGTAGACGAATTACCAGACATTCTAGGCCAGTTTGATACTCACAAATTACTGAATAAATCAATAAAACAATAAAACCTTCAGGAGCCCTCTACTGTTTTTATAACTCTTGTGGAAAAAAACTCATGATACAAGTTTTATAATCTTTTAAAGCTTTGTTTAATTTTTTGGTGTATGTATGTGTGTTTAAAGTGTATGTATGTGCACCATGTGAACACAGGCAAGAGCCTGCAAAATTAAAAGAGGGTGGGAGACATATCTCCTAGAACTAGTTTCAGGCAGTTAAACCCAGATCCTAAGAGTAGTAAGTGTTCTTAACTGCTAAGATAGGTCTTCAGCACTTAAAGATTTACTTTGATTAGCTTTAATTACATATATGTGTGTCTTTGAGTGTGTACAAGTCATGTATAGGTGTCTAGGGATGCCAAGGTGATGGATTCCTGTACAGCTAGAGTTACTACTTATAACTGGTTATGAGTCATCCCAACATAGACAATGGGAATAAAACTGTGGTCCTATGGAAGAGCAGTACATGTTCTTACACTGAGCCATTTCTCCATCCCTACCAGTTATATAATCTATCATCTAAAAATACATTTGGTGGGCCAGAGAAGTGTACTAGTGGGTAAATGTGCTTGCTGCCAATTGGGCCTAATGACCTGAATTCAATCCCCTGGTCTCACATGGTGGAAGAAAAAAAAATACCAAGAATTGTCTTCTGTCCTGCATCCTAGCATGCATAAGTATACACACAAACAAACAAACACACACACACACACACACACAAATTTAAATGTTAAAAAAATAAGTGACATTTATACATATATTCTAGAAACTAATAGTGTATAGGTATATGAGGGATGGACTGTTTTGACAGATGAAATATTACCTTTGCAACAAAGCTTAACTCAAATTAAGATGATCAAGATTAATAGACAATTGGTTTTCATGGAGTACAGTTACATATTTGTCATTAAAAGCTCTGTCAGTCATAAATTTAAAAGAAGGCAAGAGGTTATACGGAAGGGTTTGAAGAGGAAAAGGGAAAGGAGAATGATGTAATCATATTATAATCTCAAAAAATAAAAGAAACATTTTAAAAGTCCCTGTTGTGGTAGACACAGTAAAAGGAGGTTTGGGGGGTTGTTTTTGTTTTGTTTTGTTTTGTTTTGTCCTTTTTAAAGACACCAGAAAAGGTCTACAATTATTAGCTGGAGAGGAGTTGTCAGGGGAACTGCAGGTTATTTTGAGACAGAAGCAATGATGATCTATAGCCAAAAGTTCCTAGTAGCAGCTTAAATAGGAAAACTTTCTTGTTTAGGACTGCCAGAGGCATAGTTTGGGGGAAAAGCAACTATTGATTAATGCAGTAGAATGTCAATTAGATATTTATTCCTAATGTCTCTCTCTGTCTTAGCACTGTCTTTTCATTACATCAGATATACTGCCCTGAAAATTGTGGTAGTAGTACTAGCAATAAAAAAAATTAAGGAATATTTCACTAAAAAAAAATTACTTCTTTGAAAATTATAAAATGCCTTATACAGTTTGTGGCTTTGTTTTTTTCTTTTTCTGTTTCTTTTTTTAGTGCTGAAGATCAGGGAACTCCAAGCATGCTATAGTGTGACATTTTTGAGAATTCTGGAATTTTGGTTTCTTTAAAAAACACAGAAATACTCTAAGAATGTGCTTTTGTCTTAATCCCACATGAAGGGATGTGGTTGCCGCAGATTGTCTGCAGCAGGTGACCATGATTTGCCTTGTGCTCTAGAAGAAACACAGTTCTGCCAGCTGCAGATAATTTCTGCCATTTTGTGACATTTGGAATTCTGGGAACTTTACAAAGGATACATAAATTCAAGCCCCCGCCCCCCCAAGAAGTACGATGGGAGTTTGTTGCATAGTTTGTTACTAGCTGTATGGTCAAAGAAACAAAAGAAAGAAACTGGATTAAGGGATCTCTTACTTCCCTCCTCCTCCTCCTCTTCTCTCCATCTCTCCTTGTTTCTCAACTAATGATAAGGGGTGAAACCATGGGTTAAAGGGTGAGAAAAAGAAGAAGCCAGAAAATAGTAAAGACCAGCTACACTATGCAAACTGCTTTTCCTCTCAGCTTATTCTCACCATCATGTTGCTTCTATCTCCACTGTAACTCTCACAATAGCTACATACTGATTTGATGCTACAAACAATACAAACTTAAGAATCTCATGAAACACAACACACACTTTAAGAAAAATCAGGACTGGAGAGCACTTGTTGCTCTTTTATAAAGGAATAATCAGCTACCAATTGTGGTACATGCCTGAGATCCCAATAGTAAGGAGGCTAAAGCAGGAAGATAATGAATTCAAGGTCACCCTGGACTACAAAGCAAGTTCCAGATCAGCCTGGGCTACATAAGACCTTACCTCTATAAACTAAAACATTTAAAATTATTAAATGAAAAGGGAAAATCCACCTAAGAAATAATTTTACATATGGCCATACTCGAAAAACCAAATGTATTCTACTCTCACTTTCAGCATTTCCAGTTGCTATTTCATATTTAAGACATTCTTTCCAAAGAACTTTTTGTAATATATTTACAACACTATTTGAACAAAATGAAAATGCTAATATCTGTAACATGATTTTTAAAACCTCTAAAATTAAGCTATATGAAACAAAGTTTGTACATAAGGAAAAGAAGTCAAATAAATGAAAACAAAGTAGAGGGTGGTGATGTGTTTACAATATTTAAATAGTGTTTAAAATATTTCATTATGGCAGCACCTGACAGTACAGGCCTGCAATCCCAGCAGAGAATGGAATGGGATGATTTCATGTTCAATGCTGGCCTGGACAACTGAACAAGACCCTGTCTCAAAATAGAAAATTAAAGGACTGAGGATGTAATTCTGTTGGCACACTGCTTGCCTTAGCATGTCTTATGCCCTGGGTTCAATAACTGAATAAACCCAATGTGGTACACCTTTCTAGGACTTTCCAGCACTTGGGGAAATAGAGGGAAGATCATAAATTCAAGGTCATTCTCAGTTATACTGCAGTTCAAAGCCAGCTTGGGATACATGAGACACTGTCTTTAAAAAAGGAAGCCTGCCTGTGGTGGAGACATACCTTTAATCCCAGCACTTGGGAGGCAGACCAGAACAGCTAGAGCTACAGAGAGAAAACCCTGACTTGAAAACCCAAAAGAATAAAAGAAGAGGAGGAGGAGGGAAAGGGAGAAGAGGAAGAGGAGGAAGAAGAGGAAGAGGAAGAAGAAGAGGAAGAGGAGGTGGAAGAAAAGAAGGCAACAGCAAAATGGACTGGGCATAAAGGAAAACAAAATCATTACACTTACAGGAAAAACAGATAAAACAGGAAATTATAATTTTAAGCATGCCAAAACCACATTTTTAAGTACGTGTGTGTGTGTGTGTGTGTGTGTGTGTGTAAGTCATGAAAATAGAAGGGACGCCGGGCGGTGGTGGCGCACACCTTTAATCCCAGCACTTGGGAGGCGGAGGCAGGCAGATTTCTGAGTTCGAGGCCAGCCTGGTCTACAGAGTGAGTTCCAGGACAGTCAGGGCTACACAGAGAAACCCTGTCTCGAAAAGCCAAAAAAGAAAAAAGAAAAAAAAGAAAATAGAAAGGTACAATGAGAGAGGAGGAGAGAATTCAAGGGAAAGAAAAGAATAAGAGTAGGTAATGAAGGTCAGTCATGGTGATGTTTATGTATGCCTTTAATCCCAGCACTTTCCAGCCTGCTCTACAAAGTGAGTTCCAGGCCAGCCATGGCTACAGAGTCTAAGAAAAGAGAGAATGGAAGAGAAGAGAGAGAAGAGAAGAAGAGAGAAGAGAAGAGAAGAGAAGAGAAGAGAAGAGAAGAGAAGAGAAGAGAAGAGAAGAGAAGAGAAAAGAGTAGACAATGGCAGGACTATTAGGAAAGAAGTGGGTAAAGGAAAGCAGTAGGGAGGAAGCCAGCAAATTAAACTATGACACATGTATGAAAATGCCATAATAAAATGTATTACTTTGTATGCTAATGTAAATAATTTTGTAAATGGCTGAAGATATAGTTCAGTAGTAGTACTTGCTTGATATGTACAAAGCCTCTAGATTCATTCACCAGTAAGGCAAAACTTAGAATATTTCACTATATTAAATAGCTTCAGTTTTTGGATTTTCTAGATGTATGTGTGTATGTATGTGTTTGGTGTGTGTGTGTATATGTATACAAGTGCCTGTGAGATCAGAGGTTTTAGATCCCCTGGAGCTAGTTACAGGAGTCCATATCAGATGTGAGTCCTGAGAACAGAAATCAGTAAATACTCCTAACTCCCCATCCCAGACATCTTGTGGCTTTAATTTTCTTTTGCCTTTTATTGTTTTGTTCCAAACAAAAATTAACTGTGTAACCCCACTGACCTCAAACTCCTGGGACTCATCCTCCAAAATTCTAGGATTACAGGTGTGAACCACCACACCAAGCTGGCCCATCTAACTTTAAATTCTCAATGTAGTGGGACACGTCTATAATCTTAGCACCCAGATGATTATAAATTCAAGGTCAGTATGAGCTACAAGGTCACTGTCTCAAAAAAAGATTAAGTTCTCTTAATATAGTAACAAATTATATTTATATAATCATTAAACTGTCACACTAATTTGGATCTACTGTAATTCAAACCACAGTCCACAAGCTATACAATAAATACACACATGAAAATCCTAAGTACAGTTTTTAAGTAGCTCTTTTAACACTAGGTAGCATGGATCATGTAAACATATATAAACTCAAAATTCCACTTTATTTTCTTGGCTTCAAACACCACTTAGCTTTTCTCCACCTATTGCCAGTCAAAAGTTAGGCAGGGCTCCTCCTCCTATTCCTAATTCTCATTGTAAGGTGGAAGTAAAAACATTAAACTGTTTAAAAAAAAAAAAACAGCTAGGTCTGTGGATGTAGCTCACTGATGGGGCACATGCTCCCCCAACACACACACAAACACACACACACAATGAAATCCACCCAGAAGAAGGAAGCTGAGCAGCCCACAAACACGACAGTTCATAAATGAATAGGCTTTAGATGCTACATAATGATGAACTGAATTGTTTGGGGAGGATCACCCTCAAATCTGGAATGGTTTAGTTGAGTTGCTTCCCATCTTGCATTCTCAGCACTCAGGGCACAAGATAGGTATCTGTTAACAAGCACATAAAAATTAAAAACGAATGTTTATCTTATATGTGAGACACACCTGTGAGTTAACAAAAACACTAAGCTACTCTAAGTATATGCTGGTGGACATGTCCTATCAAAAAGAAATGAGATGCCATCCCTTTTCTCCAAGGGCCCCTCAACTCATCAACATACACAAGTAAATATACATGATGTCAGAGGCCAATTAATTGCTAAGCAAAGAGGTAGAGCCTGTGTGTACAAGAGCTGTCCCGAGAAGTTTAAATTTCTAAAAGCTGGAATAATATTACTTTTAATAGCTATCACTTGAGCACTTACTATAAGCCAAGTGCTTTACAGACATTTACCCTTCACAACAATCCTGAGTAGGAGCGCTCATTATGCCCAATGTACTCAAGGGGAAACGGTCCAAGTGGTTAAGAATTTATCCAAGGTCACTCAGCTAGTTAAGTGGGCTAAGCTAGCCACTTACTCAGACAATCCAATTCTAAGACTCACATTGTTACGTATCACAGAACGGCAAAGGGAGTTGTCTGTCACGTCACAAGAGCATGATCCTGCAAATGGTGTACAGTGTTTCTTTGAAGTAACAAAGTTTCAAAGATTCCTATCTTCCCCCGAGCAACAGGGAACCTGATACTGGATAGGAGTGTGGAGGGAGACAACTCAAGCAGCTAAGGAGAGTTAATCTCACACGGGATTGACTGCTAAGCTTCCAGAGCGACTCAGAAGACGAAATTAAAACTTTTGTTTTTTTGTTTTCCAAATCAGTGCTTAGTTTTGTCACTTCAACGGGGAGTCGGGGTGGGGTGGCTACTGGGGTCGAGAAGGCCACTACTGTGGGAAATCAAGGGAAGGGGTACAAGATAAAGTTTATGACCATCCCAAAGTATTAGAAAAGCTTGGGGGAGGGCCGAGCACTCGCTGCAGTCCGAGGTCAAAATGGGGTTCCCTGAACATTTTACCGGGAAAAGTTGAAGCTCATCCCGAAACCACTCGGAGGTGACGCGCAGGTCGGGACTTGGCAAAAAAGCGGCAATCCCTGCCACACTTTCCCGAGGACCGCAGGGCCAGGGCAGCGCAAACGGACGCTCCCTGAGAAAGCAGAGGTGCCAAGCCTGGCTGTCCCCGACGCCCCGTGCTCCTCTGCCACTGGCGCCGAGGACCAGAGAGAGTTCGGGACAGTTCGCCCTCCTAAAGACTTCGGGCACCCGAGAGGCCGGGCGCCAAACTGCGGGAGTTGCCTTAGGTTCAAAGAGAGGGGGGAAAAATGGGACCGTGAAAGCCGCAGCAAGAGTTGGGACCCACACAGCCCCCGCTGCGAAGCCACGGGGAGAAAAGGAGCCGAGGGAGCTGAAGCAAGACGAGCGAGCGACACAGACAAAAAAGAGAGAGAGAGACAGGGCAGGAGCACAGGGGGGGACCTGAGGGGACGAGACGGAAGTTCTGCTGAGAGACCTAAAGGAAGCGGGGTTCCCGGGGACCACGGGGCTTTCGGGGAGGTCGGGGGAAGGGAACCGCTCGGCGGCGCCTACCGGCTCCGC
>JADRCC010155223.1:0-15362 GCA_019843855.1 Hylomyscus alleni
AAAAAAAAAGTTTGTGTGCTGATTCTTTGAGGTAAGAGTCTGTCCACATATAAAGGAATCCAGGTATTTTACAATATATTTGGTTAGTTATCATTTAATTAAATATGTCCTTTGTTTTTAAATTGTACAGTATTTGGTTTTACATGGTAGTGATGTTACTGAGGAAACTGGGGTTCACTTCTGGAGTTCTAATTCTCAAAAACAACATAACTTAGAAATGGACTCATAAGAATATTGAAAATAATTTAATAAGCCTTTAAAAAAACAAACAAAAGAGCATAGTTTAGTTTAGATGAAATTTATAGCAGCTTTTAGGAGGAGAAACTTATGTATGGGATCAAAGTAGATATTGCTTGTTAGGAAAGGAAAAAGCATTCTTAAGAATAGAGTAATAGTTGAGAAAGTAGAATGTTTACGTGTACTGCAGCTGGGGTAAAGGGGAGTTGGATAGAGACAAGAATGGAAGTATAAGGTTGGAAGGGGGGGAGATGAAATTAAGAGAAGGAATGAGGGAAGAGATAGAACTGAAGGGCATTTGAGGGCCAGTATGGAAATGTAGTAGGGGATTGGAACCCACCTAGTCCTATTTGTGATCATTCATGGATTTGGAGTTATCAACTGGAATATAGCTGACCCACCAATGCCCATAACATTAAAGAGAAGTGACCTCCCTTGACCCAATGCCAGCAACTGCCAACACTTCCTCAGCCTATGATTGGAACATTTGGATCACCCCTATCTATTTTAGAATGGTTATTGTCTTAATCTTATACAAGTCTTGTGCAGGCAATAACAGCTGCTGTGGTTTAATTTCCTAACTGTAAGATGAATAAAACTACTCTGTCTAAATTTGTATCTCTATACTTGCCCATAAATTAGTTCATATCTCAGATCTCATTAGTGAAATTCATTTCTGCTGTGGACAGTAGTAGCAGAGTACAAGTGTCTGTGGAGTGATCAGCCAAAAATGGGACTTCTCTATCATATCCTCTACTCTACAGATCATAAAATATTATGGAAGGGTGAGAGGAATAATTATAAAAGCCAGATGTCAGGGGTGAAAGTAGAAAAACAATTTCTTCTGAACCTAACAGGAAATGGTATGGTTTTAATTACTGCATTGACTTACATTTCCTAAATGGCTAGCAATTATAACTTTTCAATGTGTTGGTTAGTCTTTTGAATATCTCTGAGATATGCCTGTTCATCTGTTCAAACATTTATCATTTTTCAAATTTATTATTGTTTGCAAATTATGTATATGAGTATGTGACTGTGTGTGGGTATGTACACATTCAAATAGTGACCTTGGAGGCCAGAGAGGAGTATCCAATCACCTGGACATGCCATTACACATGTTTTGAACTGTCTGGAGTGGGTGCTGGAAATTAAACTGCTGTTCACTGAAAGGGCAGAGTACTGGCTGATTTTCTGTCAACTTCATACAAGCTAGAGTCATTAGAGAGGAATCCTTAACTGAGGAAATGGCTCCTTCAAACCTAGCACTTAGGAGACAGGGACAAGTCTTTAAGTTTGAGGCCATCCTCAAATACAAAGCAAGTTCCAAGATAGCCAAACTCAGCAGTAAAGAAAACCATTGAAAACAGAATGCAGGTGAAGATGTAAATGAATGAAAAGGCATGTTCCAGGACAAGCATGCAGCAGAACTTGGCAGCTTCAGCCACATGGCTCTGGCTTTAGAGTCAAGGATAGAAAAAAGGGATGTACTCTCCCTCTGCTACTACAGAAAGCCACTAAGGCCAGGCATGTGTCATGGATATGCCTGAATGCAGGCCCAGACAGGCCATTGTGCAAAGCCATGAGGTGAATTCTCTCCTGCAGTGGGGTCCCCAAAATATTGGAGATGGCAGAGTAATGAGATACCTGTTGAGGAAAGCAGCTAACAGGGAATTGAAAGAGCCCAAGAGATAGAAGTGTGCTGGAGTCAACAAAGCTGAAAGGAGTAGGAGACTCCTTTGAAGACTACTTCGACATTATTCATGGTGAATGGAGATGCAGAGTTTGTAGATTGCCCAGCTCATTTTCAGCTGTGTTTTGGTCTAGCAGTTTCTCACTATGCTCCTTTTCCTAACTTTTTGAATGCTATTGTGTATCATGGGACATGGTATATTGGAAGTATATGATATGCTTTTTCATTATAATTTTAATGGGATTACATTTAAGAGATGACATAAATCTCAGAAAAGACTTTGACCTTAAATATTTTCTTTATTTACATTTCAAATGATATCTCCTTTCCTGGTTTCCCCTCTGAAAAGAAAAAACAAAACAAAACCCTGTGCCCTCCCCCTCCCCCACCCACCCTCTCCTGCTTCATGGTCCTGTCATTCCCCTACACTAGGGCATAGAACCTTCACAGGGCCAAGGGCCTCTCCTCCCACTGATGACCGACTTGGCTATCCTTTGTCACATATACAGCTGGAACCATGAGTCCCACCATGTGTACTCCTTGGTTGGTGGTTTAGTCCCTGCGAGCTCTGAGGGTCCTGGTTAGTTCATATTGTTGTTCGTCCTAAGGGGCTGCAAACCCTTCAGCTCCTTGGGTCCTTTCTCTAACTCCTTCACTGGGGACCCTGTATTCAGTCCAATGGATGGCTGTGAGCCTCTACTTCTGTATTAGTCGGGTACTGTCAGAGCCTCTCAGGAGACAGCTATATCAGGCTCCTGTCAGCCAGCACTTGCTAGCATACACAATAGTGTCTGGGTTTGGTGATTGAATATGGGAAAGATTCCCAGGTGGAGCAGTTTCTGGATTGTCCTTCCTTGCGCCGGACAGTGGTTGTGCACGCCTTTAATCTCAGCACTTAGGAGGCAGTGGCAGGTGAATTTCTGAGTTTGAGGCCACTTTGACCTTTGTACATTTAAACACGGTTGAGACTGTTATAGATTATGCCCACTTTTGAAGAAGGGCTGAATATGTCTCTGCCTTATGTTATGACTACAATTCTATGAGGACCAGGGAGTAGAATGTGGTTGGTTCGATAGGAATGGTCTCCTTAGACTCATGTGTTTGAGTGCTTGACCCACCAGAAGTGACACTATTAGAAACTATAGACTTGTTATAGATGTGGCCTTTTTGGAGAATGTGTGTCTCTCAGAGTGTGGGTTTTGAGGTCTCCAATGCTCAAGCTAGGCTTAATGTTTCTTTCACTTCTGCCCGAGCTCCCGGGACTGAAGGGGTCAATGAATTTGAGGCTTGCACCAGTAAGTGAGCATATGAGAGGCTGTTGTTGAAAGTGTAGCCCAGTTTTAGCAGAAGACCCCAGCATTTTAGTGATGCCAGTACCATGGAATGACCACCAAGAACAGCAGCAACAGAGAAGAAATGAAAGCATGCAGAGCCTGGAAGACAAGTTATATGTGTGCTACAGAGAGAAGTAACCTAAGCCCTTTGAAATTGTTTAGAGTATTGTGAGTGAATCCCATATAATTAGATATTGATATTTGCAGTTATATTTTTAATATATTCATGTATTTATTTAATATACTTATTATTATATTTATGCTGTTGAAGTTTGGTTTTACTTTGTTCAGATTCTGACTGTGCCCTGGTTCTTCCCTCTTGAATAAAGTATCAAATTTAATTTTGATTTTTATAGGAACAGGCAGCTAACAGAATTTGTACTTTTAAAAGTAATTTTGGATTTTTAGAGAGATTGCTTGCATATCTTAAAGGAACTAAAATTTGAATGTGCTTGAATTTGTAAAGACTAAAGTACTCATGTGGGGTTTTGTTGTTTTGTGTTTTTTTGTTTTTTTGTTTTTTTTTTTTTGAGATAGGGTTTCTCTGTGTAGCCCTGGCTGTCCTGGAACTCACTTTGTAGACCAGGCTGGCCTTGAACTCAGAAATCCACCTATCTCTGCCTCTCAAGTGCTGGGATTAAAGGCGTGTGCCACCACCACCCGGTGTTACTCATGGTTTTAATGTGAGAACTTTGAAATGAATAAGAAAGGAAGGGTTGTGGGTAAATAATGGATGCTCTTGTATGTCAAGTTGACAAGGGATCAATTGTACTGGCTGGTTTTGTGCCAATTTGAACCAAAGTACAGTCTTCAGAAGAGAAGGAACCTTGATTGAGGAAATAACTCCATGAGATCTAGCTATAAGGCATTTACTCAATTAATGGTCAATGGGGAAGGGCCCAACCCTTTTCGTGTGGTACCATCCTTGAACTGGTGGTTCTGGATTCTATAAGTAAATGAACAAGACAGTCAAAGCATGCAAGTAAGCAGTACCCCTCCATGTCCTCTTCATCAGCTCTTCCCTCCATGATCCTTCCCTGTTTGAGTTCCGGTCCTGACTTCCTTCAGTGATGAACACCAATGTGGAAGTGACCAATGAGAAAGTGTAAGTCAAATAAATCATTTCCTCCCCAACTGGCTTTTGGTCATTGTGTTTCATTACAGAAATAGAAATGTTAGCTAAGACAGGCAGCAAGTGCTCTTAATCATTCAGCTGATTCCTCTCAGTAGACCTTCCTTATATTTCCCACAAGCAAGAAAAAAAGCTCCATCATTTGGAAAACAAGCCTTTTATACATGTTTATTTGATATATTTCAGTAATGTTTTCTGACTTTAAGTTCTTAAGTCCTTCATTATTTCCTTGATTAAATTTAATAGTCCTGTGTGCAACTTATATGTAATTATTTTATTTTTGCTTGCTAATTGATCATTTTAGTGTATACTCATAATAGACCTATCTCTTTTAAATATATTATTTTTATTATTTTACTTATTCACTTTAGATCCCCTCACTGCCCCTTCCAGTCACCCATTCCACAATTTTCCCCAAAGCCCTTCTTATGAGAGGGTTGGGGTCCCCATAATATCCCCTCACTCTGGCACATTAAGTCTCTGTGGTGCTAGAAGCATCCTTTCACACTGAGGCCAGAAAAAGCAGCCCAGCTAGAACATATCCCACAGACAACAGATTTTGGAATAGACCACTTTAGAATTGATCTGGATCCTCATAAAGGCCAAGCTGTACTTTTGCTGCATATGTGTGGGGAAGACTAGTGCCTGCCTGTATATATCTTTTCCTTGGTGGTTCAGGCTCTTGTAGTACAAAGGGTCCATGTTAGTTGACTCTGTGGTCTTCCTGTGGAGTTCCTATCCCTTTTGGGGCCATAATCTTTCCTCAAGTTTTTCCATAAGAGTCCCCAAGCTCCATCCACTGTTTGGCTGTGGGTGTCTGCATCTGTCTGAGTCAGCTGCTGGGTGGAGACTCTGAGGGGAGCCATGTTAGACTCCTGTCTGTAAATATAATGTAGTATCATTAATAGTATCAGGGATTGGTGCTTGCCCATGGGATGTGGCTGTTATTGATTGGCCATTCCCTCAGTCTCTTTTCTATCCCCCATGCCTTCATTTGGGTCAAAAGTTTTCTGGGTGGTTTGCTGTCCTTATTACTCCATTTTGGTTCATGCCTGGCTACCATATCTCTAATGCTGTGAATCAGAGCTAAAGACACCACCATACCCAGGGCTCTCCCTCATCCAGGACATAACCCCTACATCTTGAGCTCCTTCAGTTACAGATTTCCATTTATTCTCATGGTTATCTGGTCATCCCTTCTGTCCCTCCCAATACCTGATCCTGAACCACCACCACCCCACTCTTCTCCCCATCTCCATCTCTACCCAGTTCCCTCCATCTGTATCTTATGACTATCTAATTCCCCCTTCTAAGTGAGCTTCCAGTATCCTCAGTTGTGCCTTCCTTCTTATTTTCCTTCTTTGAATCTTAGAGTTTTAGCATGAGTATTTGAGTATTCTGTACTTACGACTAATATCTACTTATAAGTGAGTACATGCCAACCACATCCTTTTGGGACTAGGTTACTTCACTCAGGATAATATTCTCAGAATCCACCCATTTGTATGCAAAATTCATGATGTCTTCTTTTAAATAGCTGAATATTAGTCCATTGTATATATGAACCATAACTCTGTGATGAACATAGTTGAGCATGTGCCTTTGTGGGATGTTGAAGCATCTTTTGGGCATATTCCCAAGAGTGGTATAGATAGGTTTTGATGTAGAGCTATTGCCCTTTTTCTGAAAAATTGCCAAATTGATTTCAAAAGTAGTTGTACAAATTTGCACTCCCACTGCAGTAGAGGAGTGTTTCCCTTGACAGCATGTGCTATCACTTGAAAATTTTTATCTTAGCCATACTTACTGATGTACAATGGAATCTCAGAGTTGTTTTGATTTACATTTCCTTGATGACTAAGGACTTTGAACATTTCTTCAAATGCTTTATGGCTATTCAAGATTCCTCTGTTAAGTATTTTCTGTTAAGCTCTATGCTCCATTTTTAATTGTTCTTTTTTGGGGAAGAGTTGTTGGTCTTTAATTTCTTGAGTTATTTATAAATTTTGGATATTTGCTGTCTGTCAGATATAGCAGTAATGAAAATCTTTTCCCAATCTGTTGGTTGCCATTTTGTCCTATTGACAGTGTCCTTTGCCTTACAGAAGCTTTGCAAGTTCATGAGGTCCCACTTGTCAATTCTTGATCTTAGAGCCTAAGACATTGGTATTCTGTTTAGAAAATTTCTTCTTGTACCAATGAGTTTGAGGTTCTTTCCCACTTTCTCTTCCATGAGCTTTAGTGTATCTGGTATTATATTGAAGTCCTTGATCCATTAGGACCTGAGTTTTGTGCAAGGTGAATTGCTGATCTTATAGACTGAGCCATTGGTATTCTGTTCAGGAACTTTCCCCCATCCCAGTATGTTTGAGCCTATTTCCCACTTTCTCCTCCATTAGATTCAGTGTATTTACTTTTCTTGTCATTTATTCTGAAGTAGTCGCTGCCTTTGTTGCTGAGGTATGCTTCTTATATGCAGCAAAATGGTGCATCCTATTTACAAATACAGTCTGTTAGCTTGTGTCTTTTTATTGTGGAATTTAGTTCATTGATGTTGAGAGATATTAAATACCAATGATTGTTAGTTCCAGTTATTCTTGTTGATTTAGATGATATTTTTACGTGTGTGTTATTTTCTTCCTTTTGGTTTGCTGAGACATGATTAATTACTTGTGTTTTCTTGGTGTAGTTACCCTCCTTTTCCTTCTAGTATCCTCTGTAGAGGTGGATTAGTAGCATGACATTGTTATTTTTGTTTTGTCATGGAATGTCTTGGTTTTTCCATGTATGATAATAGAGAGTTTTGCTGGGTATAGTTGTCTAGGATGGCATTTGTGGTATCTTAAGGTCTGCATGACATCTGCCCAGGATCTTCTGGCTTTAGCATCTCTGTTGAGAAATCTGGTGCATCTCCAATAGGCCTGCCTTTATATGTTATTTGGCATTTTTCCCTTACAGATTTTAATATTCTTTACTCTTTCTCTATATTTATTGATTTGATTATTATGTGGATGGATTATTGAGTTTCAATCTATTTTGTCTGTTCTTTATGTTTCTTGTATGTTCCTTACCATCTCTTTATTTAAGTTAGGGAAGCTTTCTTCTATAATTTTGTTAAAGATGTTTTTTGGCCCTTTGAACTGGGAATTTTCACCCTCTTCTATTGCTGTTATTCTTTGATTTGCTCTTTTCCATGTGTCCCAAACTTTCAGGATGTTTTGGGTTAGGAACTTTTTACACTTTGCATTTTCTTTGACCTATATGTCAATATCTTCTATGGTATTTTCTATGCTTGAGATTCTCTCTTTCCATCTCTTGCATTCTGTTATTGATACTTGCATTTGTAGTTCCTGATCTCTTTCCTAGGTTTTCCATTTCCAGAGTTGGCACCAGTTGTGATTTCTTCACTGTTTCTGTTTCCATTTTTAGGTTTTGGAATGTTTTGTTCCATCCCTTCACCTGTTTGATTGTATTTTTTCAGAATCTTTTTAAAGTATTTTCTTTTTCTCTTTCTTTTGGTTCCTCTTTAAGTTTTTGATTTTTTACATGTTTTCCTATATTTCTTTAATGGAGTTATTTATTGTCTCTTTAAAGGTCTCTGTCATCTTCATACGAAGGGATGATGGGATTCTAGGACAGAATCTTGCTCTTCAGGTATGTTAGTGTATCCAGGGACTGCTGTGGTAAGTTCTAATGGTGTCCATTACAATGGCTTCTGTTTCTTACGTTATTGTTCTTGCCCTTTGCCATCTGGTTATCTCTAGTGTTAAGTCCCCTTGTTATCTTGGATTGTAGCAGGCCTCTTTAGGGGCAGGTAGAGCTTTGTAACCTAGGTTAGAACAGGCCTCCTAGGAGGCAGGCAGTGCTTGCTGTCTTTCCTTAGAGCAGGTATCCTGTGTCCCTGGTTATTGCAGTCCTGTTTCCCTCCCTGGTTACGGCAGACCTTCAAGGAGACAAGCTGGCTGTGGGGTTCAAGGGAGGGCAGTAAAAATTCCAATTTGCCAGAGGTGTAGACTGAAAGGGTGGTAGGCCAAATCTTTCTTTATAAAGCAGTAACTAACATACATTATAACCCACATTCTACTAAGAAACCTCAAAGTATATTTAAAGAATCTTTCCTCCACAATTCATTAAGAAAACTCGCTTTCCTTCATGTGCCTCATGGGAGTTTTACAATTCAATGGAATAGTATCTCTGAGACTACTTATCCTACTGCTCCTAATCATCATGATTAGGAGCAAAAATATGGACATGTTGTGTGTATGCTTGTGTGTGTGTATGTTACAGAATAGCAGCGATATCACTGATATTCTTTTTATAACAGAATATTTTTTATCCATTAATTTTTTTGTTTATTCAGTTTACAGGTTGATCTCAGTCATAACCCCTCCTCTCCTTCAGTCATACCATTACATCCCTCCCCCCATCCTCTTCTCTCCTTCTGCTCAGAGAAGGGGAGGTCATCTGTAGGAAAGCAATGTCTGTCTTGATGGCTGGAAACAATCAGCAAACTTAGAAACAGAAATTACAATTTCACAAAAATTAGAAGAAAATTCAAATAAAGATGAAAATAAGAGTAACTACAAGTAAGAAAGAAATGGGTTTGGTCTGAAGACTTTTTACATTTGTTATAAAGTATTAACACTCACTTAAAAATAAAGCATAAAACCAGTATTAACTCCAGTTAATATAAAATATCTTTCAGTTGGTATTTGATAGTTTTCATTGCATATAACCACAGCTGATAAGGAAAAAATAATTTATATTATTTATAAATGTTTACTACAAACAAATCTAGGGAATATCATTCATTAATGGATGATTACAACATATTGTCATGAAACAAATTTCAGCCATAATTTCCTCTAGAAGATATAATGGCCAAAATAGTTACATTCAACTACTATAAAGAGCCTAGCTTTACTGCTTTTCTGTTTGGAAATTACTATACCTTCTTCACAGTAAAAATAACACCCATCTAAATTCAGCTATCAAGGGAAACCAGTTTACTATATCCCTGTAAAGGCTATGACTTAGGTTTCTAGAGTCAAATGGCAAGCAGAAAGCATCTTCTGCCTATTCATAAAATGCTTGAACATTAGTTTTCAAATGTGTCATTAATTTAATTTTTATTCTCAGTATAGTTTCTACTCCTATGATATAGGCATGTTGTCATTAAATTAAGTAGATGGGAAACTGAAGGTACATTACCACTGTTTATTTGAAAATTACTGCTTCTTTGAATTTTAAGTTATGTCATGTTCTCTACTCTCTTCATGAAGAATAATTCAATCTTCAAAGATCTAGTAACACTATACAAAGAAATGCTATATATGGCTTCCCCACCAGTGTTTTTACAGGAGACAAATAGGCAAATATAGTAGAAATGTCAAAATATAAAGAAATATACATAGTAACATCACCTATTCTCTCACAAATACTGAGACACAAATGTGTGTGCCAGCACACAACTCAATATTTCTCCATATATGTATCCTCTTATTATTATATGATATTTTCATTATGTTTTTATAGAAATAATGATGAAATTTAAACATACTAACTTTATAAGGTACTACTCAGCCTTACAAATATATCCATTTTGAAAAGGTATTTTCCAAGTGTTCTAATATTATTGAAGTATTAATAAAGTATTTCTTGAATTATAATGACTTAAAGCTCTGCTTATTATGCAAGTAACTATCAATATTGAATTTTTTATTTGAGGATTAAGAGGGTTGACATTTAATTCTTTGCCATTGGCTATTTTTCAATATGAAGGTTTTTCCTGCCAACCTGATAAATCCAAGATAATACTCTTTTTTCTTTAATAAGAGGGCTTAAAAGACATCTCTAATCTCCTGGTGAGTTGCAGTAGCTCTTATAAACCAAAGAAGCTGCTTTTAAACAAAGAATAATGGCATAAAAAAGATATGTGCTTATACTAACTGCATATTCTATTATTCTAGACATTTTTTAAATTTAGTTTAGGTAGAAAATGTTTCTTTATTATTAACTCCATACTATCTAAAAATCAATTACATATCTTTAGTGAATTCAAACCTTCAATAACTTTGTTTTTAATTCTATTGTTAATATGTTAGATGTTATGTTCCTCAAATTATATTACATAATAGGAAATTAAAGTTTTTTTGCTGATGTATACACTTAGGAAGTTTTTAATTTTCTTGCATAATTGAGAACGTTTTGCTAATATATGCATCTACATGTATAAAATTGTTAAAATGCAGTATTTTTAACAACAGATGAGTAACTAGCACAAGAATTAAATTATTAAATATGTATCTATATAGACATAGTGCCATATGCCTATAATCTATATGCCCTGAAGCACTAGAATTAGAAGATCTAGGCTACACTAGGCAGCATAAGCAGTTCAAATCCAGCTTAAACTATATAGTCAAACTTTGTCTTTATAAAAGTACTGTTAAGTTTCATAGTCAGCTTCATTTTCTTACTTAATAAACCTGGAAGTAGGAATTTCATCTGGGGAACTGACTCTATCAGATTGGTTTGTGGTTGTGCTTGTGATATATCTTCTCAATTTTTAAAATTATTTGGAGTGCCCAGTCAATGAGGTACTGTCATCCTTGTAAAGTTGGGCTCAGATTATACATGAAAGGTAGATAAGTAAGCCAGTGGATTCAAGCCAGTAAGGAACTTTCCTCCATTGCTTCTGATAAAAGTGCTTGTCTTAATTCCTGTCTTGGCTTCCCTAGACTATGGATGGTAACCTGTCTTCCTCATGTTACTTTTGGCTATGGTGTTAATCACAATAACAGAAATAAAACTAGAAAACTGGAAATACATCTAAATTGTAGAGAATTTATATAGTATGCATAATATCCTGGATTTAATCTTCAGCATAAAGCACAGCTCACATGAATTAATTGCCTATTCTTTAAGACTGCTTACATTTCAAGCTAGCCCAATGATACAGCATCTCATTAAAAATCCTTGTGGAGAAGTAGTATTTAATGACAGAAAAGGTAATACACACACACACACACACACACACACACACACATATATATATATATCACAACATATACCACAACTCTTTTCTAATTATACTTCAGCACATATCTACACCCTGATGTAAAACTATTTGTATTTGTTATTCATATTTGAGTCCAAAGCTCAGTTCATTAGAGAATTCTCTTCTTCTTTCTCAGGTAAGAATAATTATTTTTATATAAATTTTTTGTTTTCATTTGTGTACATTTATATTTGTATGTATATGACATATGTGTGCTTATGGGCATGGTAATGAGAAGGGGCCATCAGATCTCCTTGAATTATAGGCAGTTTTGAGATGAGTGCTGGGAACAGAACTCTAGTCCTCTGGAAGAACAGGAAATGTTAATACAAACTGAGTTATGTCATAGCAAATAATTTCACTTCAAAGACACTTTTGTAGTTTTACACCAAAAATCACAAAGAAAAATTTTTGCTTTGAGATTCTTACATTTTAGCAAAAGTATAGAATAAGATAGATATTGGTTAAAATTGATGTCAATATTTAATTATTCATTAGTTGTTATTGTGCAGAAAATATCTTTTATCAATGTTACTGTAGTTAAAACTGATACTACAACACAGATACTAAACATTATTTAAAGTACACACACAGTGAAATAAGAAATAATGAGTGCTCATAAAAGCTTAGTGTGAGAGGCAAGTCTTTCCTCTTTACATTGTTACCTCTATGTACTATGTATGTTACTCAACCTGGTTCTACATAGAAGCATCTCCAAAGTCATCAAGTAGACTCACAGATATCCCTAGAAAATTCAAAAGTACCTTTTGTTGAAGTTGTGGACATGGAATACAAGTGTGAATTATAGTGCAAAGCTTAACACTTAAGAGAAAAAGAGTATAGTAATCAGGAGTACATAAATACCTGAAAGTTCAACATCTTTGTCAAGTACACTACTTTCTTCCTTTCATTACTGAACAACAGAACAGGAGAATGGTATGCAATAGGGCAAATTTTGAAGGGTAATACAAGTACTCACAAAAAAGAAAATGTGTGTTGTATGAAGATTTTATTGGTTATGAAGTATTAAAAAATGAGAGAAATTTAAGGTTACTTGGTAAAGTATGATACATGTTACTTAGACTGGATTTAATTTCAAGAAAGAAGCTAACATGAGCTGATGGGAATCACAATGCTAAGTAAACGAACGTTGTGTTAATATCAGATACTGTATAGATTCCCTTAAATCTATAAAAATTATGTGAGAGGTGCTATCCATTTTGTAATTGTGTTATTAAAATGATTCTTAAAATAAAGCAAGACTCACTAGTATGCAACTTTAATCAAAGCACTTGAGAGGCAAGTGGCTCTCTATGAGTTCAAGGTCAGCCTAGTCTATATAGAGAGTTCCAGGTCATCCAGAGCTATACAGACAGATATTGTCTTAGAAAATATTATAATGGGATAATTGTTTTATAGCACTACGTATTTGTTAAAGCTTTAGCTAAATATTTTTACTCTGATTTAGTGTTTGTTTTCCCTGTAGAATGAACTTTTAGTTTCTAGAACATAAAGATATATATATATATATATATCAGTAATTTTCGCCATTATTTTGAAATTTGATGCTCACATAACAATAATTGTTTATTTTTAAAAATAAATTATAAAGAAAATAAATTATAAAGAAAATAATAAAATATAAAAATTTTAAAAAGACTAGATAACTGCATTGATACTTGAACCGGACTTTTAGCTTTATACTCTGGAGAACTAATTTGCTTCTATACTCATTAATACTATAAATTCTAGAAAATATCATTTAGTCATATATGAACTAGACTAGAAATATTTAAGGTAGCTGAGCAAAGTATGATAGATATGACTTAAAAAACTGTTAAATCTTAGAGGCTCTTTTATTCAAATTAATTTAACTGGATACAATGTAAAATTTTATATATTAGTAAGATTAATTAGCGCTATTAATTGCTGTAACAAATATATATGACTGATCAATTAGAAGAAGAAAATTTGGCTCACAGACATTTTAACTATGGTCACTCAGACCCATACTTTTAAACAGTGTGTTATGAAACTGGAAACATATGGAAGAGATGGCTCTTTGCTTCTCAGAAGTCAAGAAATGGATAAAAATAAAATACAGGAAGAGACCTGGGCAAGATACATTTTTCCAGAACCCACCCCTTATGATCTACTTCTTTCAACAAGACCAGAGAACACAAATATCTTATAATTGTGAATGGGGGCTGAAACAACTATAAATAACAATGGGATGGTACATCATGAAAAGTTTGGAAAAGCCTACTAGATATTGCTTAATTCAATTAAGTTAACAAAAAATATTTCAGGTTTGTGAATTGTGATTAATTCATAGACTAGTCAAGTGATTTAAAGCAATTTTTGTTGCATGTATTTTGAAGCAAATGATAGGAAAATTTTATTTTCCTTAATATGTTTTATTAATAAAAGCAGTGCTGAAGAAATAATACATGAGTCATATCTTATAAGTGCATTATATATATATACTGCATAATTTTGTATATCCCTACTGATTATATGGCACTCTCAGAATTCTGAAATAATGACACTTGTTGCTTTGGTAAAGCTATCTCTGATGAATCAGATACTGAAGTCACTGACATTTTATACTGTCTTCTATAAAGTTCCAAGGACTCAATTTATTTTTCAGATGTAAATCCAGAGCAACTTCACAAAATTTACAATCAAGCAGTACAGGTTCTCTATAATCCTCCATTTCAAATATATAAAACCCCTTGAGCAAAACAGCATAAACTGAAAAAGAAATAAAGCAATTAGATATGTTTTGGTTTCAAAGAAAGAACTTTCCTGTTCTATTCCCATTGTTGAGTTGCTTAATTGCTGCCTATAGAAAATTTAGAACTAACATCCCTTCAAAATTTGGGAATATGAAAGTAAATATAATAAGCCCTCATTAAATTTGTTCCTGATCATAAGACATAAACTTTAATATGTTTCTTGCATTGTGGTAACACTAGAGAATATAGACTAGTTTTGTTTGATGCCCAGTAAATTAGCATGTAATTAAAAATATATAAAGTACAAGTATATGTGACCTTCAAAGACAAAGAGTTAGAAATTCTGAACTGAATATAAATGAGCATGCTAATCATTTCTGCCACCAGGGATAGTAGCATCTGAAAACCAAAGTAAACCTGGACAACAGAAATTTAGGTTTGCTGTGGGTGGCTGTTTCATAATATACATTCTTGTTTATATATACATATATACACATATATATGTATATATATACATATATGTATATATATGTGTGTGTGTATGTATATATATGTATATATACATATGTATATATATATGCATGTATAGGTGTGTGTGTCTGTCTGTCTGTCTATACTTATGTAGATATAGGCTAGCACTCCAAAATGAACCATAAAAGAGTGTGAGAACAAACCTCCATATCCAAATGTTCAGGAAACTGAAGAAAAGGTGTTTTAATAAGAGTAATATTTTCAAAACTGCCAAGAGTTCTGTAGGCAAAGAAAAGAGAAAACAGTTTCAACACATTATTTTAGAAGAGGTAAAATAGGTGTCATATACCAAAGTGAGATAGGTAGAATATATGTATGTCAACATTATCATGCAAGTCATTTGAATGTTTAGTAATGAAAAGAAAAAATGGTTATTTTTGCTTTGCTTTGGGTATAGATCTATACACATGACTATCTTTTATGGTCAGAAGCACAACTTGGGAGAAAGATCTTGCACCTTACATTTATAAAGCTATTTTAGTAGTGAAATTGTGAGGTTTACTACAGGCATATTTCAGGATCACTTTAGGACATAAAAATACTCTGAAACGCTTTTTTTCCATATTTGGTCAAAGTCAATTCTGATGTGAAGATTCATTATACAAAAAAAAAAAAAAATAAAGAAAACAAGAATGAC
>JADRCC010155224.1:0-14031 GCA_019843855.1 Hylomyscus alleni
GCAAAAATTCCTTTTGTATGTGTCTTCCTTTTGCAGTCTCTCCTTTCCCAAAGCTTTTCAGTTTGTTCTTTGCTTGTACCAACTGCTATCCCTCCTCATAGGCTGCTGCAAACCATACCTCTTCCTTGGAGGTTTTCAGCAAATACTACCTAGGAACCCGCTCCAGCCCTTGGAATATTTAAAGCAAAGAGAAACATTTCACAGCCTTTGTATCTTTCTTTGAGGGAGCCACCAGACAGGTAAATTGCACAGATACAATATTTTGTGGATAACATCTGTACTGCTTTCTCAGGCTCAAACCACCTGCCTCAAGGGTGGGTTGTCTCCCTCCCAAGTGCCTGTTCTTTCATAGTGAGGGAGAGACATGGAAGGAAGTGGCGATTTAAATGGTCCAAGATCTCTCTTGCTGCTCTGCCATTGGTCTTTGTCCAGTAAGCTCTCCTTGCTTTGCTGCTAGTAATTTGACAACTAACTCTGCATGCTACCAAAAGAGAAAGGTAAATACCAACCCAGCTACAAACCCTTTGATCTACATTGATGAACTGCATGCAAGATGTGCTAGTGCTATAGTGGTACAAAGCTTGTGGGAGTGACCAACCAAGATCTGATTGGATTTAAGGTCTACGCCATGAGATGGAACCTTTCTATACCCAATACAGCTCAGGCAATCAAGAATCAAACACTAGATACCTGAGAGAACTAGGGTAAAACCAAATACTGTAAAGGTCCATGATTCACCGAAGAATGATATCCTGGACTCAATCAGCTTGTAAATACAAAAGGTGGGGTTTTTTCATTTTTTAATTACATATTTTATTTATTTACATTTCAAATGTTATCCCCTTTCCTGATTTCCCCTCCAAAAACCCCCTATTCCATCCTCTCCCCCTGCTCACCAACCTACCCACTCCCACTTCCCTATCCTACACTGGGGCATCAAACCTTCACAGGACCAAAGGCCTCTCACCTATGGTCACTTGATCTTTGACAAAGGAGGTAAAACCATCCAGTGGAAAAAAGGACAGCATTTTCAACAAATGGTGCTGATTCGACTGGCAGTTAGCATGTAGAAGAATGCAAATCAACCCATTCCTGTATCCTTGTACAAAGCTCAAGTCCAAGTGGATCAAGGACCTCCACATCAAACCAGATACACTGAAACTTATAGAGGAGAAAGTGGGGAAGAGTCTCGAGCACATAGGCACAGGGGAAAATTTCCGGAACAGAACACCAGTAGCTTATGCTCTAAGATCAAGAATTGATAAATGGGACCTCATAAAATTGCAAAGCTTCTGTAAGGCAAAGGACACTGTCAATAGGACAAAACGGCAACCAACAGATTGGGAAAGGGCCATCCAGAGTGTTTTATTCTGCAGAAGTCCCATTACCAAGATAAAGAGACAAACAAGTGAGCTTGCAGGCCTGATTTAAAGCACTTTAGGGAATTCCTGGGTAGGTGACCTCTATGTTAATCTGTTGGGTCCATCTCTACCAACATTCCATTACCAAGGTGTGGGGGCTGTAAACTTGCTAGGGGAGGTCTGGAAACAGCTGCTGACCCCCTGTCTTTGCCTTAGGCCAGGTGTCGGGGCAAATTCTGAGGCCTGGACTTGCCTGGAACTGCCCAGTTCTTGGAAACAGAGATTTAGGCCTAGTCTCTTTAACTGCCAATTTGAAGCCTGTCATGGAGTCAGCCTAGCCTTCTCAATACTACTGTTCTGCTACAGGAATGTAGCAATAAAATGACTCATAATGGCATTTTGTTATACTTATAGATCAATGCCTTGCTCAGCCATCATCACAGAAGTTTCCTCCTGCAGCAGATGGGAATGAATACAGAGAGACCCAGAACCAGACAATGTGCAAAGAGTCAGAGACCTTGGAACACTCAACCCTAAATCGGATGTCTCTATCAATCCTTCCCTCAAAGCTCAGGGAACCCTGTCGAAGAGAAGGTAGAGGGGTTGCAATAGCCAGAGAGGATAGAGGACACCCAGGAAACAAGGCCTTCTAAACACAGCAGTACAAATGCACAAATGAACTAGAGAGACTGTGGCAGCATGCTCAGGGCCTGTACATGTCTGGGCCTGATGGGCTCCCATTGCTGAGAGGGGAATTGAACACAAGCCCACATCCTTAACCCAGAAGCTATCTCCAATTGATAACCTGGTTCAAAATGAAAAACTGGTTTTCTCCAAAGGACTCTTATTGAGTATACAAACCAGTCTTAAGCCCAGGCTCCATGCCCAGCAGCAGACGGCCAACACAAAACAACTTTAATGGTATTTTTAGAGTTTTTTTTTATTTCTTTTTTGTTGTTATTGTTTCATAATGCTTTGTCTGCCCTGCAGGTCTTTAGTTTACATACTATAGTTTCTGATTTTGTATTTTTATGGAGTCTCTGTGTTTGCTGATGGGTCTGTATGTGTTTCTAATGTTTTCTTCTTTGACTTTTTGTTTCTCTGTTCATTTGTTCTGTCCTATTCAAGTTTATTTTTATTTTGTCTTATTTCATTACTAATTTTTTTAGGTGCCTGTTTGTTTTCTAATAAGAGAGAACAAGGGCCAGGCGGTGGTGGTGCACGCCTTTAATCCCAGCACTTGGGAGGCAGAGACAGGCAGATTTCTGATTTCGAGGCCAGCCTGGTCTACAGAGTGAGTTCCAGGACAGCCAGGGCTATACAGAGAAACCCTGTCTCGAAAAACCAAAAGAGAGAGAGAGAGAGAGAGAGAGAGAGAGAGAGAGAGAGAGAGAGAGAACAAGGAAGGATGTAAATTTGGGCAGGTGGAGAGGAACTAGGAGGAGGCAGGGAGGGAAAAGTATAATCATCATATATTGCATGAAGAAAATCTGTTTTCGATTTTCAAAAAATGTTCGCTATGGCAAGGATCCTGATAAAGAAGTTAAGAAAAGGTGGAACTGTCCTCAAATGTCCCCTGCCACAAAAGAGACTGAGTGGCTTTAAAGAAACTCCCTTGGAGTGCTACAGAGCTAACCCAAGCAATGACATTCTGCAAAGGCTTTGCAGATGAAGACAATAAATTTAGTGACTAAGCCAAAAGAGAGAGGAGAGTGGATGGAGAGAAAAGGGGAAATAGAGAAAGAGAAATGGCATAATTATATTTCTAACTTAAATTTAGTAGAACAGAGTTCTAGCTAACTGCATTATGCTTGTGTTTTTCTTACATTTATAGCTACATTAACTTCATACTTACTTGTTTAAAACCGTTTAAGAGTATTTTGGGGCTAGTTTTGTCTTTAAACCATATTGCTCCAGATATATAATCAAAAATTATGTATCTTAAAGTCCCCAGAAGTGATTCTCTTCTGTGTACAATAAATGCCGCTCGCCAGACCTGCAGTTCTGATTCATTTGTTTCATTTGAGACACAATTTTAGGAATTGCTCTTCTTTTCTTTGAGTTGATTTTATTTTAGCCCACATCCATATTTCCAAAACTTACAGCTAGAAAACAACATAGAGAGTTCAGTTTGCACTCCTGTCATTCCATCCCATTCCCTTTTTCTTTAGTTTCTTCAAATTTTTGGCTCACATTTCTGATCCTCACTTACTTATCTTGAAGCTCATTCTTCAATAGATGATGATTGTTTCCATGGCCTTTTATAACATTCTAATACTCCATGATGGGGGTACGTTATGTCTAGTTAGTCTACTGACATTAAAATGATGTTAATACATAGCATTGAGTATATGTCATTCATGTTTTTTTCCCAGTATGTCATTGCAGTAGCTTCTAGAAAGTAATATATCCCTATTTAATTTGTACTAGATATTGGCAAGTTCATTTCTTAGGGTTTTGTTCCATTTTGCATTCCCACTCCATCTCTCTCTTTCTCTTTTTTTGTTTTTGTTTTTCTTGTTTTTCGACACAGGGTTTTTCTGTGTAGCCCTGGCTGTCCTGAAATTCACTCTGTAGACCAGACTGGCCTCGAACACAGTAATCTGCCTGCCTTGGCCTCTCAAGTGCTGGGATTAAAGGTGTGCACCACCACTGCCCGGCTCTCTTTCTCATTTTAAATTTAATTCCATCCCTCCACTTATTCACTTTATATCCCAATCACCGCTCCCTCCTGGTCACCCCCCAATCCCTCCCCCATGTCCCCTCTGAGCTAGTGGGGGAGCTTCCCTGGGTATCTCTCTACCCTGGCACTTCAAATCTCCACGAGGCTAGGCACCTCCACTCCTACTGACAGCAGACAAGGCAGCCCAGCCAGAAGAGCATATCTCTGGTACAGGCAACAGCTTTTGGTATAGCCTCCTTTCCCAGTTCTTCAGGACCCACATGAAGACCAAGCTGCACATCTATTACATATGTGCCAGGAGGAATAGGTCCAGCTTGTGTATGTTTTTGGTTGGTGGTTCAGTTTCTAAGAGAGCCACAGGTTCAGGTTAGTTGACTCTTTTGGTCTTCTGGTGGAGTTCTTATCCCCTTTGGAGCCCTACAATCTTTCCCCCCATCTCTTCTATAAGAGTCCTCAATCTTCATCCACCACTCGGCTATGGGTGTCTGTATCTGTCCAAGCTAGCTGCTGGGTGGAGCCTTTCAGAAAACAACTTGCATCTGTCTGCAAGCATAACAGATCATCATCAATAGTGCCAGGGATTGGTGCTTGCCCTTGGGATGGGCCCCAAGCTGGCCCAATCTTTGATTGACCACTCCTTCAGTTTCTGCCCCATACTCTATGCTTGTACCCCCTGCAGACAGGATAAACCCTGGGCCAAAAGTCCTGTGGGCTGGCCAGTGTTTCCGTGGCTCCACTGGGGCCCCTGCCAGGCCACAGGAAGTGGTCTCCCCATGCTCCACATACCCAATGCTTTGAGCCACAGCCAAGGTCACCCCATTGATTCCCAGGTACCTCCCCTAAACCAGGTCTCTGTCCAGTCTGGGAGACACCTCCCACCTGCTCACCTGCTCGAGTTGCAGACCTTCATTCACTATCACTGCCATCTAGCCATCATTCCTGACCCTCCCCACATCTGATTAGGAACCAATCTCCCCATTCTCCTCCCTCCCAGTTCCCTCCCTCCATCTACCTCTTATGACTACTTTATTCCCTCTTCTAAGTGAGAATCAAGCTTCCTCACTTAGGCCTTCTTGTTTAGCTTCTTTGGATCTATAGATTCCAGACCTCTTAAGAATGCCCCATAGAGCCAGTGTGACTCATAATGGTTATTTGGGCCTTTTGCCTAACTCCTCTCACAGACATATTCAGAGCTCACATCTCATGATTTTCCCTGTGACATACCTTGCACTAAAAACAAATGAGTTGCCTGGTAGCAGTAAGGAAGCTTGGTGGCAAGCTTAGTCTTGTTGTGAGCCACTTATCAACCAAGCTACTTGCCTGGGGCTGAAGAACAGTCTGGAACATATTAAACAGCCTTGACTCACAGAATCCATGTTACCTGTGTCTACCCCAACCACATAAGTTGGTTCATGCACCTTGTGTAAAGAAGGAAATATTCCATATGCATCTTTACTTCTCTAAAGTATTTGCTTTCTGTTCATTACGACCAATTGAAATAAGCCACCGAAGGCTCTCCAAACACAGACCCATTGTCTTGTTACTGGAGATCTTGCACCTGTACTTTGCCCTCACCTCCTCACAGCCTCTCTGAGAGTTTCCTTGGAACTTTCGCCACCTTGTGGCAAGACAGTAGGAATGAGAACTCTTCTGAGTTCCTACGTAAAGAACCGCAGATCAAATATTCTTTACTACATTTTATTTGTATATGTGTGCTGTTCTGCATTGTCTATAATTTACTTCAAAGTATTTCCATTTTAGTGGTGTGTCATATCTAAGTTTACTTAAGATGTGTATTTGTGCACTTTTATCACCTCTGAAACTGGTGTGAATGTTTCCCATGTAAACTAAGTCATAGTTTAATCGTTAGCAATTTTTTGAGACTATTTTGATGTATTGAGTGATAGATCTTATAAATCCATTATATCTCACCCTCAAAAAGTCTATTCTTTAATGAAATGTTGCATTCACCTACAAAATAGTTCTTTGAATTTCTAAGTTTCAGGTTGAGGTGGTGGAGGTAGGAAGAGGGGGTACAATTGGAATGTATTTTGAAGGGGAGGGGGTACTAGCTGTATTTATTCACATTGGTGAACCATTTTGCAGTTTGCTTTAAATTGTTTTTATACATAGTCTGAGGATGGCTAGTCACTTTTTGATTTGTCTTAATCAAAAATAAACACTAAGAAGTGATTCCTTCGTGTTTGAAATAGCCCTGCCCAGGTGGTCCATCTTCCAACATAGGTAGACCTTAGAATGCTTACACTCTCCTATCTGAAGCCTAGACTAAATCAAAAATTCTTAAACTGTTTGTGCATCTTGTATCCTTTTGTCCTAGTAGTGAACTTTTTCTTTTTTTTTGAGATAGGGTCTCACTATGTAGCCTGTGTTGTCCTGGAACTTTCTGTGTAGACCAGGCTGACCTCAAATTCACAGAAATCCACCTGCCTCTGCTTCCCAAGGAGTAAAGGTGTGCACCATCATGCCTAGCCTCTAAAAAGTATTAAAAATACAGTTGATGACATATGAATGTGTGATTCTTCCCCTTGGCAGTAAAACAGCATAATTGACATAATATGTTAACAGTGTAGGAAGTAATGTGTTTTATATAACTTATTCATCATGAAATGATCAGTTCAAACTGATTAACTTATCTTCATCACCTTGCATAATTATTGTTTACAGTGAGAATGCTCAAGCTCTACCTCTCAACAATTTTTATGCACATCATACATTAGCATGATCGACAGTTGTAATGTTATACAGTAGATTCTTAGTCTTTCTCCACAAGTGACTTTCCAATTCCATTTTAAAGGGCTCCTTTGATGTCGTGCTTTTTTCCACAGTAAATGGCAAGATTTCCCCCCTTTTCAAAGATTGGGAATATCATAGGCACTAGGGAAAAATACACTATTATTTTTTGTAAATAGTTGTGTTAAATTACTTTCTAAGTACTATTTTTTTTGAGTACTGTGTTTGGCTTTTATCAGAAAACTTCTAATTGTAGTAGATGGCAGTTAGTGGGGGATCTCATCACTAGCCAAAGTACCAAGAATAGGTGATGCTGGAGTGCTTGGTCTAAATGAGACATCTATATCACAGCCTCCAAGGTTCTGAGAACATTGAGTAAGAAGGAGAGAAAAGGATGTAAGAGCCAGAGGATGAGGAGACATACAACTCTGTGTATGTCTTCTGGACACTACATAGCTATACAAGCTACATACATACACTACACTCCTGAACTCACTGCAGCTTTGGTTATTTGTACACGAGAAGGACAAGTTTGGGTCTATCAACATTTTACCATGAACTAGAGAGGGGCCCATGAAGCTATATGCCTCCCTGAGGCAATCGGCAGTGTACTTAATGGTTGCTGAGGAGCTGTCATTTGCCTTAGCAGTTTAGTCACTGTAAGTTGCCCTTGCCCCGTTAAATAACTCCCCAGCCATGCTTGTACCAGGAACTCATAGTTAAAGTCACTGGGTTACACACAGAAAGAAGACATGGAAGTAGAAGGGATTTCTTGGGAAGAAGAAAAGGCTCAGCAGGACAGGGAGGGAGAAAAGAGAGAGGAAAGGGGTAAAAAATGATTCAAATTCAGTATATGCATGGACAAATATGTCAAAGATTTCAAAGTTGGGAGGAAAGCTGGCTTTTATAGTAATAAATATGGCATTTCCAGAAAGAAATGAAGGAAGAGAGGGAAGGGGGGAAGAAGGGAGGACAGAAGGGAAATAAAGGGAAGGAGGGAGAGAGGGAGGGAGGGAGGGAAGAAGAAAGCCAGTTATAGTAGTAATGACCATGTAATCCCAAGTCTCAGGAAATGCATATTAGAGGGTCCCTAGGGATTGTTTGCCAGCCAGTCTAGTTGATTCAGTGAGTTTCAAGTTGAGTGAGAGACCTTGGCTCAAAAAATAAGGTGTCCAGGCATAGTGGGACATGCCTATAATTCTAGTATTCATGGGGCAGGGGCAAAGGCAGAGAGGCAGAGAGGCAGAGAGGCAGAGAGGCAGAGAGAGAGGCAGAGAGGAAAAGGCAGGCAAATGTCTATGAGTGCATCTGCTGGCCACCTTTGGCATTCTGGGAATAAACATTACCCTGACCTCTACTTTCACTTTTGCATGATGGTCTTCCTGTATAAGTGTCTATGTTCACATTCTTCTTTTAGTAAAGACAGCAGTTGTATCAACCAGAAGTCTACCTGTGATGTTTTGTATGTGCTCAGCCCAGGCAGGGGCACTATTGTAAGGTGTGGAGCAGGTTTGTCACTGTGGGCATGGTTTTTAAGACTCATCCTAGCTGCCTGGAAGCCAGTCTTCTGCTAGCAGCCTTCAGATGAAGATGTAGAACTCTCAGCTCCTCCTGCACCATGCCTGCCTGGATGCTGCCATGTTCCTGCCTTGATGATAATGGACTGAACCTCTGCACCTATAAGCCAGCCCCAATTAAATGTTGGTTTGATTATGGTGTCTGTTCACAGCAGTAAAACCCTAAGACACCAGCCTGCTTCCCACCTCATATTAACTAATTGTATCTACAGTCACCTTATTTCCAAACAAGATCCCATGCTAGTGTTATAGAGTAAAATCCCAGAGACCACTCAGCACGACCAAAGTTCAAATTGAGAATCTGTATTAAGCAGGCTGGCAACTGCCTAGAGACAAACACTTCTCATAGGACAGCCCCAATATATATTATAGGGACTTTTATATGACAACACAGAAGAACTTCATCCTGGTTGGCAGTTGCAAGGGGAAGCAAACAAGCAGTTTAACAAGAACCAAGAACATGCCGCTAGTTGGGGAATTTTGACCCAGAGTTTCCAGAACAGGATTGGGTGCTTTCTCATAGGACTTTTCAGGGAAGGGGGTAGAAACCAAAGATGGCTTTAGCTGAGACAAGATGGAGAAACCTTTACCCTCTCACACTGGCATATCGGAGTTAGGCCTTTAACTGACTTCTAAGAAGATGCACTGATGCCAACCTTACTGCTTCTTCAGCACTCTGAGCAGATTTTCATCTCGGGTCCTTCAGTTTAGAATCCCAAAGGCATGTGACTGTTTCCTTCTCAGTGTTGAGGCCTGGGAATTACCGCACACACTACTCAGACACTAATGTCAATCAAACAGAGCTGGTTTACTGAACTCACAACCCAAGACTGATCACGGCTGCAGATCAGACTCAGGAGCTGACTGCAGCCCTGAATCTTTCTCAGGACCAGTTTATAAAGGCAAAACAAAACAAAACAAAACAAACAAACAAAAAAACCACCATGCTTATCTGCAGGTGCAGGAAGCAATGCCCGCTGGTCAGCTATTTTTGGCTAGCAAGCAGAACAGTTCTAACTGATCTGTATTCTGATTGGTCCTAAGTGAAGCTTCTGGTTGTGGAATTTCTTAAGATTAACAAACCTCAGGACATAACAGGGTATGTGGTCAATTTGATCCTGCTCTGAGCCAAGCTATTTTTTTCTGCATCAGTACCAATATGAAAGGACTGGTAGACATGGAACAAAATGGCTTCAGCTATGCTGGGGGAGCAGGCTTCAACACTCAGCATACAGAAGAAATTTGCCCCTATGTAAACTCGTCTGTGTGATCAGCCTGTCCAAAATAACTCCTCTACCACATACAAATCATTCTGGACTCCATTTCCTGTTTACATTTTCTTTATAGAAGTCATAATGGTCCTAAATGGTATGTTTATTTATCTGTGCCTCCTAGGATGTAAATTCCATGGTGACAAAAGCTTTCCCATCTCACGGACTTCCATATCAGCTCTTTGCCATTTGATAGCAAATATTTAATAGCTGTTTATCACATATAATTATATATCAATAAAAAGAGATAGACATAAATTTGATCAGCTGACATTTATAAACATGTATATAACATAGATTTAAAGTTATATATTTTAATTGATTAATTTGTAATACAATCAATTGCTTTAGAAGATTTTTTATTCCATAGGAAGTATTTTAATGTATGTTGAATGAGCATTAAATAAGTGAATACTCACTTTGTTCTGTGAGTCTCTAGGAAGTACAGTAGAGGAAAGTTTTCTCTGAGGAAAATAGGGTTTATCTCAAACTCTTAAAGCCTCGTATTTCTCTCTTTTGAAATAATGTAATCTTGTCAAGGAACCAATTATAAAACAATAAAGTAAACATATTCCTATCTCCCCAAATTCCCCATTTTCCATTTCCTCGTGCTACCGGTAAACCACCTGATGGCAATAGAAATCAGAGGCAACTGAAAAGAGGACAGAGGCCCATTTGCATGCTTTATTCAAATGGGAATGACTCTATGGCTCTCTTCAGACTTCTAGGCTCTTTCTGGGGCTCAATAAGCATACGTTGATGGGCCCACCAGACTACATATTAGGAAAACAAGAATCCTTTTCTATAGATGAACTGATTCAGGGAAAAGTCTCGGAAATTCAGCTGAGTTTTCTACATGTTAAGACCTAAGGTCATCCTAGTGGTTTTTATTCTGTTCCTCAGATTTGTCAGTAGAGAGGTGGCCACCGAGTGCTAAGCATTCTAAGCATCCAGAAGCAGAGCTAAGAGCCTAAGGACCTCCACCCAATCTCCCTTCTCCAGGATGGAGGATCAATGACAGGTGCTAAGATGAAGCGAAAACTTTACAAAGACTCAGGGTTTTTCCATTGTTTTGGAATTTCCCCCCGACATCAGTCATCAGCAGAGGGCTCTGGTCGGCATCTTTGAAGTTTATCTAACTAAAATTGGGCTTTTCCCGCAATAAAAAAGGGAGGGGTTGTTTGTAGTTTATGCTTTGTAAAGATTCGAGGAAATGCAGGAGAGAAAGTTGATTTTTTTTTTTAAAACTATTTCCCCCAAGACAAATCTTTAAATGAAAGGAGGAAGGAATTGAAATCACTTTGTGAGATTAATTCTCAGCTTACTTACATTCGGTCTTTTCCCCACCCTACTTATACAGTGACTTTTAAGTCTTTGTGGATTGTAAATCCTTTTAGCAAAGCATCTTAAATTAATGTACACACAAATCACCTGCTGATAGTGTTAAACTGAGAATTCTTGTTCTGGAGATCTGTGGAGGCTATGGTGGAATTGAGCAAGTGGGTCATTTGGCCGTCTACTTGAGCTCTAGCCCACCTCCAGCTGTGTAATGCACTCCAGTATTTCAGAGTCCTCAGCTCAAGTACTCCATCTTTTTTTTTAACCTGTTCACTTTACATCCTACTCACAGTCACCCCCTCCCATAATCTTTTTCCACATCTGTCCTCTCCTTGCCAGATTCATCTGTCTTATTCTACCTTCAGATTTGCCTCTTCTAGCTTCTCTTTGTGGGAAGCCAACGAAGCCCTGAATGAATATATAAAATGGCTTTGGTCTTAATTATGCATTAAAAGCAGCATTGTCTTAATTCATAAGTGAAATCTTGGAACTTTCAAATAGCTATTTCATGGTTTTCTCTAAAGGAATTGCAATTCAAGAGCAATGGAAGCAGCAGAGATCTGTTTAGTTTCTAGATCTGTTTAAGTAATAGTTTCCTTAAAGAAAACAGTACATTATATGGTATGAAATGAAGCTTTTAAGTATTCTGATACTATTGGATTCATATCTATTTAGTAACTCTCTTATAACTCACCATTGTAGCTCTAAAACTGTCCATAATATTTTTAGCCTGCAATTCACACAAGAGTTTCATAAGAGATGAGTTTGCCATACTAGAGTGTTGGGTCCCCCTTCCTTCTGCCTCAACTCAGAGACTCCAGAGTCTACAACCAGAGACCTCCAGATCACTCCTGCTGACCCTGAAACCAAGGACTTCTCTGAGTTCTGCCTTTGAGACCTGCTGGTTGGCATGTGTGCTGACTGGGGACATTGTTGGGTGTGAACAGACTGACTGCCTGGGGACATCTGCTCTTGGCCTCCCCCCCCCACCCCCCCCACCCCCGTGCTGTGCCTCTGGCCTCTCCCTGGAGCCATCTCCTGGGCTGCCACCCTCAAGAGCTGCCCTCAAGATACCTGACTTTCCTTGACTCTTTCCAGACTCCTCCCAAATTGTTTATGTTATGCAAATGTCACTGTAACCTAGAGATCCAAGTTTGCTTTCCTATAAATACTGAAGCCCAAAAAGTAAAGAGGAAGCCTTGACTGGGACGCAACTTGGCTTCGTGTCCTTTTGTTCTTGAACTCTGTTTTTCAGGTATTTTCCTCCTTTCCAGAGAGAACCCAGGTTCGTGAAACTGCGGGACAGTTTCACTAGAGATGACTGCCTAGTCTACTGTATACTATGTGCAAAAGTTTTTCACAGCCCTTCCCTGCCCCACTGAACATAAGACTTCACTAATGATCTCATTAACTGGTTAAGCCAAAGGATGATCACATTATTCAGTGATAGACAACTCCATCAAAACCCAGCTGGTATCACATCTGGCTTGCAGCATAAGAAAGGCTGGACTGATAAAATTCTACTATCAGGAATCAGAAATGGCCAGGAGAACAGAATGTAAAAAGCCTATCTTAAGTAGATGTCATGACAAGGAAGGCTGTGAAGGAACAAAAAACAATAGAGAGATGAGAGGGGAGTATTCATAGCAATAATGGAGAAGATATATATGAAAACAAGGCTCCCCCTTTCTTGTAGTCTTTGAATTACAGAGATGTGAAACTAAGTGATAATGAAATGCCCCGAGCCTGTAGGGATAAAAAAATGGTGGATGTGAACATTTGTTCTATGAAAGGTGTGAGGAAGTAAAATTAAACACCAGTTAGTGTAGTTTGGTAGATTGTTTTAAGAATATTTTATTTTACTTTATGTGTATGGATGTTTTATCTGCATGCTTCCATGTGCATCACTCTCTTACCTGGTGCCTTCAGAGGCTCACCCAGAGCATCAGATCTCCTGGGACTGATGTTACTGTTTGTGAGCTGCCATGCGAGTGTTAGAGATTAGACCCAGGTCCTCTGGAAGAGCCTGTGTTCTTAACTGCTGAGCCAGCTCTCCAGACCATTTTGTAGATTCTTTTTTTTTTAAGATTTATTTATTTTATGTCTATGAGTACACACTGTAGCTGTACAGATAGTTGTGAGCCTTCATCTGATTGCTGGGAATTGACTTTTAGGACCTCTGCTTGCTCTGGTCAGCCCGCTCACTCCACTCCAGTAGGTAGACCCTGCTCGCTCCGGCCCAAAGATTTATTTATTACTATAAATAAGTACACTGTAGCTGTCTTCAGATGCACCAGAAGAGGGCATCAGATCCTATTACAGATGGTTGTGAGCCACCACGTGGTTGCTGGGATTTGAACTCAGGACCTCTGGAAAAGCAGTCAGTGCTCTTACCCACTGAGCCATCTCACCAGCCCCCATTTTGTAGATTCTTAAACTTTTCATCCTTTAGGACTTTTTCTTTATGTTTTGCTCATAGATTTTTATTTTTAACCTGTATTAATATATTTTTAAAATAAATTGCCATGAACCTAATTTTCAAAGTGTAGAATACAAATAATGGCTAGATACTTTATTAGAATCAAGGGGATTGATCTAGAATCCAGAAAAAAACCAAATATCAGTCAAATTCTATACACAAAACAAACAAAAATGAAAAAAATTACCATTAAAAATGTTCAGCAGCTACAATGATATAGAATCTAAGACATGACATCAAATCTCTCAGCAGAGAAAGGGGCTAGTATTAGAGAATTTATTTTGTAGTGAATGGATCTAGAAGATATTCATCCATTTGTCCATTTACAACATTGCTCAGTGTTTGATAATAAGGGTTTGAAAAACTGAACTATTATTCTATAAATGTATTAAATAAATGGTGGATGCTTTGAGAGTTCAAAAAAAAAAATTCGGCAGCCTGGCCATGGTGGCACACACTTTTAATCCCAGCAGATTTCTGAGTTCGAGGTCAGCCTCGTCTACAGGATGACTTCTAGAATAGTCCAGGCTACACGGAGAAACCCTGTCTTGAAAAAAAAAAAAAAAAAAAA